>OY755171.1:5824592-5875171 GCA_963576735.1 Bedellia somnulentella
TTTAGCGTGATTATATATCCTATGTCCTTTTCCTGGTTCTCAGCTACCTCTCAATCAATTTTCAGCTTAATCGGTTCAGTTGTTCGTGAGTTATAAAAAGTGTAACAAACACGACTTTCTTTTGTATATAGATTTATTAGTAATAATCCCCACATGAGGTTTTCATGAACAAAAAGATTTAAATTAGGATTTAAGTGAGTTGACCGGCAAAGAGAAACTTTGCCCAGTATAGAAGATGCTGGTCTAAATGCTTCAAAAGTAAAGCTAAGAAGCTATTATTGTCCGAGATTCAAGGAAAAAAGGGACTATTGTCAGTCTGTAAGTCTTGAAAATAAACTATAAGCAAGCCTTATTCGGTAGCTGTTACTTATACTGTTTATCATGCCTACCCAAAGATTAATTTATACGTAAGTTTAGGTTAGTAAGTTTCAAGATCTGTCATTTTTTTTCTTTGATGTTTTATGTATCTTTTTCTTATAAATACTTCTTTTTAATTCACAAAAAAGTCTGTTGTTGACTCTTTTGTAAAATTTTAGTACATTATTATGTACCTGAACAATTCTACGTATGATATTGTTAATTTGATAAAAATGATCCTTACTTTTACTGTGTGTTGAAATGGATTAGTGTTATTCTAAGCAGACATTAAACAGCAACACCTACCTTTTAACACAAATTGCTATATCATAGAATGTACGTTCAGATTGCTAAACCTACTTAAACTTAAAAGTTCACGCCATTGGTTTTTATACTTTTGAACATAACGTGACATAACCTGGTGTTCAAAGTACCCACGTTTTGGTCTATCACCGTTTGGTACGAATACACTGCCACGACTAAGTACAACTTAGCCATGTGGGATCATCACGATTTTTTTCCTCACCGTTAACAACCACGTCAAATTAACCATATAATATTTGACTTTTAGTAAACAGAAAGTGGTGCAGGCCCGACCCGGGGTTTAAACACATGCCTATAGAATTAAATTATTCTAAAACTTGTTTAAGCAAAGAGACGGTGGTCAAGAGCATCATCGCATGTTATAAATATTATTAACTTTGAATAGAATAGAATAGAATAGAACAACTCTTTATTGCACATAAAACACAAATTTACAAAAATAATAATATGATCAAACAGTTTACAGTGAGGTACAATTGGCGGTCTTATCGCTAAAAGCGATCTCTTCCAGACAACCTTTGGAAGGTGAGATCGATAAATTAATTATTTGGGTAGATGCACAAAACAAGGCCAAAAAAAACATAATTATCTATTAAGCTTACTTAAAACTATCTTATTTAATGTAAATAACAATATAAATATAATTTAATGTTTTTTGACATGAATTCCTCATGTGGGGATTATTACTCATAAATAAAAGATGTTAATAAATAATAATAAAAAAAAGATTTTATTTGTCTTTAACACATACAACAAAAAAAAAATGGTGACATGACAACAAACAATAAGAAAGAAGTATTAACAAAGCGAACAATAGCATATAACAGCAAAATAAAAGACAAAATGGTACAGAGCTCGGTCTATCCACTACAAGCAGATAGCTCCGATTTTCAGCTCTGATGATGTTATTAAAGGAAAGAAAAATTTCGACACTGGCGGGGTTCGAACCCGCGACCTTCGGGTATACGAACACCGCCAGTGTCGAAATTTTTCTTTCCTTTAATAACATCTTTTATTTAATATAAATGTGGAGGAAAAGGGAAGATCTTCCCTTTTCCTCCACATTGGTGACCCCGACTATATACTTTAATATAATGTTTATTGATTGTTTATTGACGACAGCCGTGACCGAGAGGATTAGCTTTTCGGTCCGGAGGTTGCGAGTTCGATCCCCGCTGAGGGCAACATTTATATGATAATGATTGTTTCTTAGTCTTGGATGTTATTCATATGTGTATTATATTATATTAAATATATCGTTGAGTTAGTATCCCATGATACAAGTTATACTTAGTTTGGAGCTAACATGATCTGTGTATAATATGTCTGTATATATTTATTATTTTATTATTCACTACGATAAAAATCACTAAATAGGAAGATAAAGCGCATGAAAGAAACTTAAATAAAATATAAACTAATATAAAATAAAAGCAGTTCCGGTTGTGTAAAAATAAAAGTAGCAAAAACATACAAAACATTTTCAGTTTTGAATATTAACTTGAAACCAAAAAACTGTTTTCAACTCTTTTAGTATAAATTATGTTTGAAAAATCCTTCTTAAATCTCAACTGTAGCGAAAAACAATGACTTTTAATTAAAAATTCTCCGTCTAGTTTTTACACTCAAAGATCTGACATTAAGTTTAAAATGTTTGTGTAGTATTCTAGAATGTGTATTGAGAGTTTTCTTTTAAATCAATTGTATATTTTTGTTACTTAGCTATGTAGTATCGGTTTAGAATGGCAATACTCCATTTCTTATAGTGGTGTTCGTAAAAGACGACTAAAGGTATTAGGATACCTTTGAGTAATTTGTGAGCAAACAGAGATATCATCATTAACCATAATTTTACCATCTTTTTCTCACTCAACATACATATACTCATAGCTATAAATCCCTAGATGGGGTAGCCAGCGCTAAGGAATTAGAAATAAAGGTTGTTGGTGATGGGTCTCCAACCTCACCGCCCAAAAATCCCTTAAAACCCCCAATACCGTTAGTCGCATCTTACGTACACCCACCGGAAGAAATGGGTTAGTGCTATTCTAAGCCGACACTACACAGCAAAAGTGGTTGAGGAATTTCATATATGCAAACATGCAATTATACATATTTGTATATAATATATTGTCGGCAAAAAGAGGAAGTCAATTGACTTTAGTTCATCGGAAGTACCAGAACGCCAGCGCCACTACGCGGCGCTGACAGAGTCTAAGTTTTGCGCTACCGGATGACGACGCGGAGGCACATTCTCACGGTGAACCGCGGTCGAGGTGCAAGCAAAACTAGAAACTGTCTCGCGTTCCCGTACAAACCTACCTAGTGCTATATGTGATTAGTTTACTAAGTGATTCATTATTGTTAAAACGAATTATATCTTCATTATTTTCAACTATCTCCACGTTTGATTGATCCGACACTCCCGTAGACCGCCCACACACTATATTTATTCGAACAATGACGCGTGGTAAATCTCCGGGTCACGATGGGCTGAGCATTGAACACCTGCAGCATGCCGGAGTCCACCTGCACCGAGTACTAGCCATGTTCTATACCCTATGCATGAGACATTCTTATCTTCCTACTGCGCTCATGCAAACAATTGTCGTTCCCATTATAAAAAACAGAACGGGGGACGTAACTGATAAGAACAATTATCGTCCTATATCCTTGGCTACAGTCCTGGCGAAGGTGCTTGACGGACTTCTAGACTCCCTTCTTGATAAATATCTCCACCTCCATGATGCACAGTTTGGGTTCCGCCGGGGTCTATCAACTGAGAGTGCTATACTGAGCCTGAAGCACACAGTACAATATTACACGCAGCGTAGGACGCCCGTGTATGCGTGTTTCCTAGACCTATCACGAGCGTTCGACACTGTGTCCTACGATGTACTTTGGGACAAGCTGCGGGGGAGGGATGTGCCGGCGGAACTGTTATGCATTTTCCAGTTTTGGTATGGAAATCAAGATAACCGGGTTAGGTGGGACAATAAAGTTTCTGAGTCTTTCAGGCTGGGGTGTGGAGTAAGACAAGGTGGACTTACGTCCCCCAAACTGTTTAACCTGTATATAAATGACCTGATCGTTGGGCTCAGCAGCAGGCGCATCGGATGTCGCGTGGATGATGTTACTATAAATAACATCAGTTACGCTGACGATATGGTCTTGCTGACACCATCAGTCAGAGCTCTGAATGATCTGCTTCATATGTGTGAAGAGTACGCTCTGAAGCACGGTTTGGCGTATAATCATAAGAAGAGCGAGTACATGGTCTTTAGGGCTGTCGGTGGAAAGATTCCTGATCATGTTCCAACAATTAAATTAAATGGTGTTGAGCTTAAGCAGTGTACCAATTTAAATATCTAGGACACTTTATTACCGACGACCTTAAGGACCATGCAGATATAGAGAGGGAACGTAGGGCGATGGCAGTCAGGTGTAATATGCTGGTACGCAGGTTTGCGCGTTGTAGTCAGTCTGTTAAAATAACACTGTTTAAATCTTACTGTCAAGTCTTCTACACGTGCAGCCTGTGGGCCAGCTTTACACAAAAGGCTGTCAACGCTCTACGCGTTCAGTACAATAATGGATTCAGAATGTTGTTGGGGCTGCCTCGATTCTGCAGCGCATCTGGCATGTTTGCCGCGGCGCGCACTGATGACTTTTACGCGATAATGCGCAAAAAGGCAGCGTCATTGCTCTGCAGAGTTCGGGCTAGCTCTAACTCCATTCTGAAAACCATCGCCGGAAGGTACGACTCGCCAATCTTTCGTCATCTCTCCAATGTATTGGTTCGGGGGAATGAGGGGCAAATTTATAGAAACTTATTTTATCATTAATTGAGTTTTAGGATTGATTTAATTTAATTTTTAATGTGATCTATATTGTAATTTATTTTTATTTTGTTTTGATTTAAATCGTAATTTATTTTATTTTATTTTAATTGGATGTAATTGTTAATTAAATTTCATTTTAATTTTTAATACTAATATAGCTCTTAAGTGTTACTAATACAAATGGATCCATTGTTATCTGAAATAAATAAATTATTATTATTATTATTTATTTAACTATGACAGATGATAGTGAAATTACACCTCCCCCTTATATATACATATGTATGTTTGCATGTTTGTGATATTTTTTTTCATTTATACAGAGAATTGATGATTGTAAATTGACAGAAGAGATTTATAGAGCCAATGTGGAAGGTAATATCAGAAGAGGACGACCACGGAGGACACATTTAGATCAAATAAAGAATGTGCCTTAAAAGGTCCGAAGTAGGAAGAATAAAACCTTATGTATGAAAAGATGAGACTTTAGGTGAAGCTCGAGAGATTTCACGGGATCGCACAAAATGGCGATCGTTAGTCTCTGCCTACCCAAATGGAAACTAAAGGCTTGAGTATATGTTACTATTGTATAATGTATATTGTATGTGTGTATATTTATTTATTTTACGTAGTGTGTTGGCGAAGCAATTTAGAAATTTGGCTGAGACAACAAGAGAAAAACCGTTTGCAGAGTAACAACTCCTGCCATTCAGAACCATACCATCAGCTTTTCGTGCCTGTCTAAGCACGAAATAAACTTAACTCAGCAAAATAAAGCCAGAATACAGAAACCGAATTCGAATAAAGGCAGCTGTACAATGCGAGCGAAATAGCTCACTAATTAGAAGGTGAAAGCGTAGTCCGAAGAACTGTCAAGATTCAATTTACTTGTTCACTTTGACGAAATTCTCATGTCACAGACCAAAGGGAATTGGCGTCAGGACTAATTTGGGACGCAAAGCTTAAGTACAGTGCTTTGGTTCTCTGCTTATGTGGTATTCGTGAGTGCTTTTGTTACTATTTTAGGTGCATGTTTGGTTTGTAATATATTTATTTTAAAAATATTTTTATTCTTTAATAATTTTGGCTTAGTGAAAGTATTTTGCACTTTATATGGCTACAAAGTTTTAAGTTTTGGTTATTAAGTTTTGCCTACGCATTTTTGGGCTCTTTGAAGTGAGTATAAGAAGCGGTTATCTGTTTTTTTTATATTGGTTCACTAGAAATTCGGTTACAATGACCTAAAATAAGTTTTCCGATCAATCGATATTTAATATTTTGAAAGCTGTATAAGAATGAAGGATAGTGTAATTCGTGAACAAGCAAAAAATAGCGTGCCACATGGACTAATAAATGTTAAAGTGGTTTGGGCTCAGAGAGTGGTTGTATGGAACTGACCAAAGAGACACAAAGAGTCATTCTGGTATTATCATAGTATTGTAAGTAAAAGTTGGAGTCCAAAATAAGGAGGATGTATGTAGAGCATGCATGAGAAAAAACAATGTACCGGAGGGAAGCAAAAGTATCAAGAGATCTACTCTTGAATTCGCAAACCATTATAGCATTCGTACTTTTTGTTACTGCTTAAATATGAATAAATATTTTAAATTTGGCGCTTTATAATTGATAAAACCAACTACAACTACGAGGGTATTGTTGGATTCGTCGAATGTTACCTCACCATACCCACTTAACAAAAATGACGAAATTAATTCATGGGAATGGGAAAGAAATTATTGCTAATAGGGTATAGAAGAGTTACGTATGCCTTTTATCGTTTTAAATATAAAGAGTAGATCTTTAGGATCTTGCAAAATGGCGATAGATTGTTTCTAAACCCAATAAAACTAATGCGCACAAGTCTCAGTCAGTTAGCAGTGAATTAAATTAAATTGAAAATATACAATATAATGTTAAGTTATAGTTGATTTTCGATTAACCATTTCATTACAAAAAAATATATTTGGCCTATGATATACTATACCGGTAAAAAATCTAAATCCACCATAAAATATTATCTGAATAAATCAATGGACCAATGAAGCACCCTGAACCTCACACAATTATGCAACGAAATGTGTTCAAAGACTAAAACAGCCTTAATTTAAGTTCATAAGTAATAGTCTAATAGAATGAACGGAGTACAATCTCAGTATCCCTTCAGTGCACTATATCAATTTAATATTGTTCGCATTAAAAACAATAATACGGTCATGACTCGTATGTAGTGCTCTGGGCAAAATAGGTAGGCTCATGTCATTTCGTTAATGCACCATTAAATGTAGGCAATTGCCACACAGAGGACAATGTTTGCGAGTTTAATGGCAAATTGAATCGCACTAAAAATGTTTCGGGTTGGCTGTTTCAAATGATTCGGGTATTTATCGTAATTTCGGGAATCGTGCCGGGAGCTCATTAGTTTTTACGAGCGAGTTTCATTATACGCTGGTGGATTAATCAAACACTTTTTTCATACGTATATGAATGGCACATGAAATGTTCGACGCGTATTTTAATTGGGTGGGTGCTTTTAGGAACCGTCATGATATGAACCTATATACCTGTTTGTTTTTGTATCACATCAATTTCTGAAGTATAACATTACAACAAGAACATTATGTTACACAATAATTGACTGCATCCGTGGTCTCGCGGTTAAGCGCTTGGTTTCAAGTACGGAGGTCTCGGGTTCGATCCCCGGGGGGTGGTAACCTTACAAATTTAATTTGTAAGATTTAACCTAGTTGGAAAGGATATTGCAGACTTGAATCACCTGATTATCCGAAAATTAAGATGATTCCGTGCTTCGGAGGGCACGTTAAGCCGTCGGTCCCGGCTACTATTACGGTAGTAGTCGTTAGTCTGCCAACCCACACTTGGCCAGCGTGGTGGACTATGGCCAAATCGCCCTATATAGGGTAGCCTCGAGCGCATTGGTGGGGACATATAAATGCTGCATTGCATATTGCTATGCATTTTTGCTGTAGTTGTTGGATATTCTCATCAAATCATTATGAGAGATTTATACCAGTTTATCAAGATCATTATAAGCTGAATCACTTGATCTGAAAACACGAAAAAATATTTACTTTATCCGCTTTTCATTGAGCAACAAGCTCACATCTAAAGAGAAAAGATTATTTCTCAGCAGATTTCAATAAAAGCGTAATAGAGCGAAGACGAGAGAGCGAGAATAGTTGATTAAGCGTGATTCCACAACGAATTATAAATAAAGTATATATAAGAGTATTTACAACATTGTATAAATATACATCATATATCACGTTTATCCATACACACAAAAAATTGCATGATAACTTATTAGTCTTAAAATAAATATTGTGAAATAATAGAACACATTATATCAATACACTTAAATTGTACTATTGTTTTTTTTATATTATTAATAATATAAAAAACAATAGTACAATATAATATATTATTAAAATAAAGTAAAGTAATTACAGTAAAATTATCCATCTACCTATTTACAAGTCTCAGTTTTCCACAACAAAAATCCAGGAAAGGGTAAACTCTGTCATACCTCTAAATTTGAGCAGATAAAAGTTGTACAAAAAAGTATAGTTGTTGATGGGGTCTCCACTCTACCTTAATCACCTAACAATCAGTTAAAACACACAAAAATTCAATTGTCTCGTTCGACTCCCACCGGATTCATTAAATTAGTGTTATTCCATAGATAATTTTCTTAAAAAATTACATACTAAAAACTCCCCCTTTTAATATCAAAATTTAAACATTGAGGGACTCACACTTGACCTACCTAAATCAGCGGTACCTGGTACTGGTGACCCAGGAAGCAACTTTACGAGAAATATGATTCTACACGAGAGACCGCTCTGTTAGAGCAAGCATAAAGAAAACTTTAAGAGGCCATTACACGCCATTTTATTTCCCTCAGCAAAGTGCGAACTCTTCCGACCTGTGGAATTTTATCTTAGCTTTTACAATGAAAAGATTAAAGTAAAGTAAAAGCTATCTACATAACAAAAAGATAAATTCTACAAAAAACACACTCGCACAAAAACAAATAGTATTTTAAAACTGATAAAAATACATAACAAAAATACATACTCACGCCATTAGTTCTCATTGGGTATCACCTCACTTAATATATTCCTTAGAAATCCTAAAAGATATTTTCACACACAGATTGACATTATTTTAGTTTATCTAAATAATCTTCTTTATTAAATTTGCATGGCGTTAGTTTAAGATAATATAAAATATTAGTACTACTAAAACATGATTCCGCGAAAAGATATCCGGTTAGTGATGAACCGTCTCTCAGTCACTTTAGTAGGTTGAGAAATGTAATGTAATTGTAGTAATGTAATTAATGTTGAAATAAAATAAATTGTTACCTATTTTGTATATATTTATATGTTTCTAAATTAAACTGGAAATCAACATACAGGAGCTCAACTTTAAAAAAAATAAACGTAAAAAAAGAAAGATGGCCTTTAATCGAATTCTTTTACTTTTGCTTTATATCTGTTAACCTAACGACTGACTACACTTGGAAATTTTTTATAAGGTTCAAACTTTCAGGCCGAAGTGGTTAGTTTTATTAGACGCCTCGGTTTTATTTCTCGTAGCACCCAGTGGGCATAGTCTGTAAGATTTACGTGCATAAAGACCATTGTTCAGGGAAAATACATCGTTTCCGATGGCAAGGGACCTCTGTGCGACGGTTTACTGCACTTAATTCCGGATTTCGCGGGGTTTTCCGGTCTATAATGTAGGGTGCAATTGGAGAGTGTGCACGTGACTCGTTTACATAATAAAAGAGTTCAAAAGACGGATTATTAGAACCACTTGTTGATTGACCCACTTGATGGTACCCAGTGGGTAGAACATTCGGTTATCATGCAAACGACTAGTGTTCAAATCCTGGATCGGGCCTACACCAATTTGTTCTTTCTAAAGACATATGTGTGGTTAATTTATCATAGTTGTTAACGGTGAGGGAAAACATCGTGAGGAAACCCACATGGCTGAGTTGTACTTAGTCATGTGACAGTGTATTCGTACAAAACGGCGATAGGCCTGCCCCCTATCACGTGAGTACACTGTCCATGCAAAACGTGGGTACTCTGAACACCAGGTGACAAAATCACGTGATGTTCAGAATTATTAGACCTCTGCCAACCCCTTTGGGGATACTCGGCGTGAACGTTTATGTTATGTTATTATGTTATGTTGTTTCATTGCTGATGCCTCTAAAAGTTTTATTTCAATTGTTCTTTGAATAGCGAATGATGATTACATGCTAACTCATATACGGAGCTGTGCAATATCGCTTTTTTGGATACATACAATTTTTCATACCACAATAAAACTTAATTCTGTTGATAATGATTTCATAAAATAATGTTATACACGGGGGACGCCAAAAGAAACTAGATACTCAAAAATTATAAAATTTATTCTTTATTACAAATATCGATCTTTTCAAAGTATTCACCCTGAGCACGTATACACTTTTCCATACGTCTGAACCAATTGGAAAATATCTGTCACCACTCTTCTTTAGATACCTCAGAAATTTTGAAATTATAGGCAACCAGCGCATCTTCTTTGCTTTCAAACCTCTACCCCTTTAGTACATACATACATACATACATATACTCACGGCTATAAATCCCTAGAAGGGGTAGCCAGAGCTAAGGAATTAGAAATGGTTCAGCCACATTTGGAAAATTGAGTGGGGAAAGGATGGTAAAGTAAAGGTTGTTGGTGATGGGTCTCCAGCCGCATCGCCCAAAAATCCCTTAAAAGCCCCAATACCGTTCACCCGATGGTCTTTCTGCTCATCGGTAAGTCCGTGCGGCACCCATCTCGAACAACGTTTACGGAGAGAAAGGTGGTCGTGAATTATGGTTTGCATTGCTGCTGATCCAATTTCTAGTTCTCGTTCTAGCTCTACATATGTAATTCGTCGGTTTTCGCGAATAAGATTTTCGACTGCACGAACGTTTTCTTGCGTGACCGCGGGTGGCGGCCGTCCTGTCTTCGCTTCATCTTCGAGACATCCCCGCCCTCTTTTAAATTCAGCAAACATATTGAATACTGTTGCTCGGGAAGAAGCAGACTCACTAAAAGTAGAAGCCAAAAGTTCAAAACATTCTTGAGGCTTTAAACCATTTTTAAAGTCATAATAAATCATAGCGCGAAAATCACGTCGACTGAGCTCCATTGTTGCAAGTGAATTCCCGCCAGATTCTCGGAATAATGATGCTCATTCAAATAAAAAATAAATAAAAGAAGTGTGTTCTATATTCAAATACGTCAATAAATAAACAGCCTATAAGACGGTGTATAGCTTGCCAGTGTCAATTAAATGAGAAAAGAGTATCTAACTTCTTTTGGCATGCCCCTATGAAATTACTTATTTTCTAACAAAAGGGATAGGTGGTTCAAACCAATTAAATAACTGTATTCTAAAATACATGAATAGTTTTTCTCTTACCGCTAATAACTATAAAAAATTGTTTGAATACCAGGCGTAATCTTATTATCTGGATAATGATTTTTACTTATGCTTCATACATTATGCTACGTAGGAAATTACTTTCATTTCATTTTATTCCATCACTAAAACATTCCTATCAGAATCTTACTGCGTGTACAAAATATGCAAATGTCATCTACCGAAATCCAACTACATATTGCATGAGTTTAATTCAGAATATCATTTCTGACATGATCCAAACGTTGGTATATAAGGACTAGGTTATGATGTATATTAAGCGGGAGACGTCGGCATGATAAATTGAATCATACGTGCAGAGCGTCATTTATACTGTACCTACACTATAATCAGGCTAACTCGGCACTTCAAAGTCACAAATTAAATTCCATAGAATCTGCATGCGTACGTATTTGTTAACTCAGCGGGGCATAGCCCTATTTGTATACGTGGATATATTCACTCTAGCTTTTGCCCGCGACTACGTTTGCATGAAAAGTTATTTTTGGACAACCTCAGCAACACTACATGCATCACCTTAATCCATAAGACTTTATCTGAGTTATTCAGCAATTACAATTACATTAACAATTTGACACATTATGAAATACTTTACGCTTGAATCTCCCGTAATTTTTGTTTACGTAAAGCGGCCAGTACACAATGGCCCATGATGGGCCACTGCTCGCCATCGCCACTGTGTACAGGGGGCAATGGTGTATGATGGCGGACAATTGCCGATCGTGGCACGCAATGTTGAAGTGGTCGGTTTTTCGGGCACACTTCAAAGGAATCGTGGCGTAGCGTGGCCGGTGGTGTTTCCACAGTGGGCCATTGTTTAGTTCGTCACTGGCCGCTCATAGATACTTATACTTTTTTGGAATATTTTAGTGCAAAATATATTTATAATCACTATATGACTTAAAAATAACATAAATAGCGCCATAAATAAAATAAATTACATATATAATATCATAACTGTGTACATTTAAAATGTTAACGACTGTTTGTTTCCTAAATAAATAAAAATAAAATAAAATAAAAATTTAAAAGTAGTACTACATCCATTAGAAAAAAAAATTAAGTGTAAGCGTAAGTTATTTTATAAATAAAAAAAATGATAGTCATACTCGTATATTCTGGATTTGGGCCTAGACTTAATTATATGTGTGAATCATCTATTAAAAACGCGATAGGGGAAACTTATATGGCTAAGCTAAATTGATGTTATAATCACAAAAAGCGGCAAAAGCCTTGCTCTATCGGAAATACTACATCTGCCCCTTAGTGAACTCACGATGTGAATGCAATTTCTGTGTTTATTACTCCCTGTTTCCAAAATTCTAAAATAATAATAAAAAATAATAAATAATATTAAACTAGTTTCCAATCCAGCTAAGTCAACGTTTGGAGCAGCCATCATTTCAAAAGACAGCTCAATTCGGAACTCAAGTCTGACAATTTAATTACCACACTGCTAACAGTCATCAGAACTGCTCGAACAACTAATAATTGTTGCACTTTGCTATAAACATTGGTACCTATAAACAAAACAAAACAGGAGGTTCTGGAGTCTTCATCTATCGATTAATGATCCCTATTGAAGTTATTTGTACTAATTGGACATCAGATCTCTCTAAAACACGCTATGTGTGCGCATGCTCTTAATATGTGAAATATTTATTTTAATGGAGTACACGTAAATAAAATCTTTTCGATATTTTTCTAGCTACTTTATACTTACACCAAAGAACTGTTTATCCAAATTGTATTGGGTGGTGTGGTAATGGAGCTATGTTTGGATAATGCCCTAGAAATAGCAATGGCCTATTGCAGTTTTCTTTTCAAAAACGCTGTGACATGACTAAATTAATTTTATCCATGTCAGTTTACTCTCTGTGTTTTCCCTCAACTTTGGAAAAATCAGGCACATGGTGTGTGAGCATTTTTTTATAAGTGTTGTAGTCCACATGCACAGACTTTTCAAAATTATGCTTCTAAAAATAGTAAGAGAGAGATGTTGTACAATTTTGTGGATAGCCTAAAATCGGTTTATGGTGTTTTGATTTTAATCAATTGTATTTATGTAAATAGAACGCAAAACATAGCCAACGCGGACGTTATTGAAAGTAAAAGCTAGTTAACAAAAAAACCTGGAATAAACTGAAAGTAACCAACAAACAAATATATTTAAAAAGTATATCAAATGCAAGTAAAGAAATAGCGTCAAAGTCCCAGAGCCAAATTGAAAATCAAAGCTGCCACACATCAGAAGAAAATTCCAAATTGAATTTTTCGCTAAATGTTCACGCGCAAAATAAATTGTACGAAATTTTAAACGAGAACTTTCAATACTATTAGCAGAAGCACGGTTTTAAATTTTCAATTTCCGTTAGAAACCGTAGTGGAAAAAAGCAGGTAGCGCAAAATTTCTTCATCAAACTTGCAAGGCTTACAATACCATCTAATCTATTTTGCAAGTAAACAATCACTCTATTCTGATTCTTTTTTATGATTAAATGAAAGTTCTGATACTGACATTCACTTTATTCTTTAGATTATAGTAGTTACTAAGTAAAAGAAAATCTCTCAAACTCAACGTTAACAAAGATTATTCTCGAAGGCATGGTAGTGATACTAATACGATGGAACATCAAATTTCACAATTAGTGAATCGTGCATTTACGTGAATCGTGCATTACGGGGGTAAGCCTATCGCAACTTTGAGCAAATGAATTAGTATATGTATAAAATAGTATGTGGGTTTTCTCACGATGTTTTCCATTACTTCTTTTTTTTTATTACAACACAAATGTAATACTGCAATTTTATTGGAGTAATTTAGTATTATTTGTTACTGTGAACAAGCATTGATGTCATTATTATTTTTCAATGTGCTTATTTTTGGCTTTATTTAAATGGTACGTTAATAATAAAATTATGATTAATGATTAAAACGAGAAAAATAATTCTGCCCACCGAAATTTTCCTGTGAAGCTGTGGTTTTTGAAGTAATTCACAATTCTTTCAGGGATACCCATTACAAAAATTATAAAAAAAATATAAGTTCTGTTTATGCTGTTATTATTTGTTTGAGAAAAGAACACAAAAGTTGGATACAGATATATTCCTTACGAGAAAAAGGACACAGGTAAGTAAGTGAAAACACAAAGATAGAAATGATCATTTCATTTTTCGAAGTGATAGCTTTACCAACTATCCGGCAGAAATGACATGCACGAGTAACATTATATGAAAAAGTGAATCCAAATACGTGTGTATAGAGGAAAACATCAAAATTTGTTTTTAGACGGCGGATATTATGATCAGTGGGGCTTCATAACCAATCGTAAGGTAGAGATTACCTGGAAAGCCGATATCGGAAATCTGCCACAATCTGTCGTATCCGTGGCATGTGTTTAAAATGTAAAATATGTAGCCCCTTTTAGGCGGTTTGTAATATGTATGTCAGGACTTTTATGTATATTGCTCTTTGAAGATACACTTTGTGATTATAGAAGTTAATAGGATTACAATATTTATCCGACAGATTTTTAGTAAATCTAATAGATTTGTGTAAGAATTGAAATATAGTAGTTTCAAAAACTTAATATCCAGTTCAAGTTTCAAGTTAGCCAATCATATTAACACGCTTATATTAGTTTATCCTGTATGTATGTATGTAACCGACTCCTTTAAACTCGATTTTGACCCTGTTTAAACGGACCGATTTAAATATAAATTTGTACACTTATCGAAAATCAGGGACAGTATAGTATTTTTATAGTTTCATCCCATTATCCTGATTAGGGTCACTAGGATTAAATAATTTCAAATGATTCAGTACTAAAAAGTAAAAAAAAATTGTTTAAAAAAACTAAAAAACACAAAGAACGAAAAAAATTTTTGTCTATCGAGCAACCTACGCTTTTTCACAATAATACCAGTGTTTTTTATTTATTACCGTTTACAGCTTATTTTTTTAAAGGGTAACTGCCATGACACCCTTTGCTTGGACAGTATACTCACGTGATAGGGGGCAGGCCTATCGCCGTTTTGTACGTATTCACTGTCACATTAGTGAGTTCAACACAGCGTGCGTTCCTCACGATACTTTCCCTGGCCATTAACAAATATATGAATGAAACATATGACTATAGAAAAGACAAGTTGATGTAGGCCTGACCCGAGATTTAAACTAATGCCTGTTTGCATGATGGGTGGGTGTTTTAACAACTAGCCTGTTACAGTTATCTCAAAATAACAACATAATACACTTAAAAAATATAATAGATAGTAATGTCTTATCTCGTTTAGTTGTTTCATAGATTAAATGATATTTACAAAAAAAATCCTCTTATGCATTTTAGTAACATCTTTGTCTTAAGTATCTGAATTTATACATATACTCATGTACTCACGGCTATAAATCCCTAGAAGGGGTAGCCAGAGCCAATTTCTCAGCCACTTTTGGAAACTTGTGTGGGGAAAAGATGGTAAAAATAAATGTTTTTGGTGACGGTTCTCCAACCGCATCGCCCAAAAATCCCTTAAAAGCCCCCAATACCGTTAGTCGCCTCTTACGTACACCCACCGGTAGAAATGGGGTAGTGCTTTTCTAAGCCGGCACTACACAGCATATCTGAATTCATTTCAATTAAAGATACTATATAACTTAATTTGAAATTAACATGAAGTTTAATTTATTACATTACACTAAAAATACTAAGTGGTTTTTAAGAGACCCATAACAAACGATACTTTATTTCTACCATATTGTCTCCGAAAACTTCCAAATGTGGCTGTGGAGTTTGTAGGTCTAAAGCTCTGGATACCCCTATTTGGGATTTATGGCCGTGAGTATATGTATGTATGTACTAAAAATATAATTCTAGCCGTTAAGCTTGCTCTTTATCCTTTAGTATTAATATATCAAAACGCCTTCTGGCTGTCATCCAACCCTTTTAGGTTTTAATTAAAGATGACAGAAAATTAATTTTGGTAGATATTGAAGCTGTGTTGTATCGGCTTAGAATAGCACTTCCCCATTTCTTCCGGTGGGTGTACGTAAGAGGCGACGCGGTTGGAGACCTATCACCAACAACCTTTATTTTACCATCTTTTCTCACTCCACTTTCCAAAGGTGGCTGAGGAATTTCTCATTCCTTAGCTCTGGCTACCCCATCTAGGGATTTATAGCCGTGAGTATATGTATCTATTGAAAATAAAAATTCAATTATCCAAATATCTATACTTATAATAAATCTGTAGAGAGGTCAATTCTGTACATGAAATATATTTTCAAAATAACTATCAGGTGGTGATTAGGGATCGATACTGATGCCCAAAATGCAATCAGTAAAATTTTTGTCTGTCTGTCTGTCTTTCTGTCTGTCTGTCTGTCTGTCTGTCTGTCTGTCTGTCTGTCTGTCGGTTTGTATGTTCCTTATGGAAACAAAAACTACTCGACGGATTTTAACGAAACTTGGTACAATTATTCTTCATACTCCTGCGCAGGTTTTTGTATACTTTCCAGCAGAGTAGTAAAGGGGAATTTTGGGTAATTTTGGGAAAACGGGAGAAGTTACTCCATTTTTTAAGCTTCCGTCGCATGTGCAGCCTTAATGGTTAAACTTACATAGAAATCATGTATCACAGAAATGTTCTTCAAAAAATTATCTAAAAAAAAATGCTTGATAGTTTATGTCTATCTTTTACGGTTGACTCACAAAAACACGTGTAATTCCTGATAGCTTAGCAGTTCGGAACATTCTGATTGTATTTGTTTACTCTTACGTTTGTAAACCTCTCATTCATCCCTAATTTAAAAAAGGTAACATTATTAACTATTCAATAAAAAAAGAATCATAGAAATCGGTAGAGAAACACCGAAATCATACATATGATAAGCCATCGCGCCCGTGACCAAAACCGAATCGTTACTAATTTACATATAACATACTCGTACTAGATGGCGCCAGTAGTTGCATCCTACAACACGTAATGATTTATTTTTTAGATTGTTATAAATACTTCATGGCGTTTTATTCCAAAATTTGCTATTAAACGGAAAAACTGAACCGTTCATTCATTAAAGCGCATTCAAAATCACCAAACTACACTGTTTAGGGAGTGCTGTAAATTTAATAAATTGAAAACATTGCGCTGAATTTCACAATGCTTGAGCAGTGACTGAAGAAAGAAACCTCAGATATTTAAAAAAACAACGCTACCCGTGCGAAGCTGGGACGATCCACTAGTATATAATATAACCCATATATACCCCTACCAATAGGCTCGAGTCTAGCCCATGTAGGGTGATTTAGCCCATAGTCCACCACGCTGGCCATGTGTGGGTTGGCAGACAAGCAAATACTACCATGAAAGTTGCCGGGACCGACGGCTTAACGTGCCCTCCTAAGCACGGAATAATCTTAATTTTCGGATCGGTGTTCAGAGTACGTTTTGCTTTGGCAGTGTACTCACGTGATAGGTGGCATGCTTATCGCCGTTTTGTACGAAAACATTGTTACATAACAAAGTACAGCAACTAGCCATGTGGGTTTCCTTACGATATTTTCCCTCACCGTTAACAACCATAATAAATTAACCACACCATTGACTTTAGAAAAGACGAATTGATGCAAATCTGACCAGGGATTTGAACTTTCATTGTCTGTATGATAAGCCGTGTTCTACCCATTGAGCTACCACGGTTTACATACTCTGAATGTTTAAAATGTATAGTTGATCATACCGTGTTCATATATAATGTATGTATGTTATTTATTTAGATTTTTCTTATTGTAGCCGCAAGTATGCCACAAGTCTATTCCAAAGGGCTTTCGGAGACAGCATTGAGAATCTGAATATCCCTCGAGAACTTTCAGAACAAAAATGGACTTTTAGTAAGTCCAGTGTTTTTCAATTTCTAATCACAGAAATGGTTCTTCAATTCGGTATGCAAAGTTTTTTTTGGTATTTATTAAATATTTTTATTCGATAGTAAGCATGAAAATAAAAGACTAATTTTGAATTATTTCCTTTAAAAGGAGTAATTATAAAGTTATGATTTTTTAAAGATTGTTCATTTTTTGTTCTTAATTTTATTAATAAAATACTGTTTTGTAATCAGCTCTCATCATCACTTTAGTAAAACTTTGCATTCCGAATTGTTTCTTAATAAATAAAAAACACTCTATGTATAAGCCCCCACACAAAGAAAATAATATTTGTATTGCTGAATCCATAAACGGTGAATGGGTTAGGTGATGTTTTTATTTCAGATTAAGCTAGTCATAAATTATCAAGTATTTAGTTTTATCTGGTTGATCCACCTTATCTTGCAGCGGAAGCTGAATACATTATAGTCTGCATCGGTTTATTTATTAACTGGTCCCCTAGTTCAGTACAAGTATATGGGTATTATAGTGAATTTTATCAAATAGAATACATAACAAAACTTTCCCTTATTGAAAATAGAACTTTTAGTAAACATATGTAGTTGATATTTTACGCTGATCCCAAAACTCAAGTTGCGATCAGAAACGGAAAATTAATGGGCTATTACGGCTAGCAGCTATACTAAATACGTAAAATAGCATAATATTTAGAATTACTTCGTACTGCACGCGATAACTTCACGTATCAGGCCAGCTCACCTGTGAAAACGGAAAGCAAAAGAGATGTACTATTACCGTGATGTATTAACCGTGATAGCCCAGTGGGTAGAACACTCGGTTCTCGTGCAAGCGACTAGTGTTCAAATCCCGGGTCGGGCCTACACCAATTTGTCTTTTCTAAAGACATATGTGTGGTTAATTTATCATGGTTGTTAACGGTGAGGGAAAACATCGTGAGGAAACCCACATGGCTGAGTTGTACTTAGTCATGTGACAGTGTATTCGTACAAAACGGCGATAAGCCTGCCCCCTATCACGTGAGTACACTGTCCATGCAAAACGTGGGTACTCTGAACACCAGGTGACAAAGTCACGTGATGTTCAGAAGTATTAGTACCTCTGCCAACCCCTTCGGGGATATTCGGCGTGAACGTTTATGTTATGTTATGTTATGTACTATTTTAAAAACGTTGCCTTAAAAAAGGTCATAGTGATAAAATGTTTAATTGATAACTAAAAGACTGAGTTTAAAATCACGTTCAAAAACATTTACTAACTAGTATGTATTGTTTGGTTTTTGTGAGAGCAGTAAAAAAGGATACACGCCGTATATCTATTTTATACAATTCGTGATTGAAAAATAACTTACAACCAAATAATTCGGTATGCAAAAAAAGTGGTGCTGATTACGAAACCATTTCGAGATATTATGTTTTTAAAACATATTTCCTTGAAATAAAATCAAACAGAGCTAAGATGACCGTTATTTTAGCAAAAAACTGTAACAGTATTTGACCTTCAGCGTTATGTCAAAGACATTTGTTCTCGCAGTTTATTAATAAAACATCGAAAATCATAGGTTTGTTTAGTATAATATCGTAATAATTTCATTTGGGATCACAAATTCGTGAAACATTTTGCAATTAGCAACATTTTTACTAAATATTTCGCTTTATTTGCATGTCGCTACGTGATATTTTCAATCGATGACGTCATTAAGTGCAAAAGTTGAACAATCTTTATAAATCATAACTTTGCAATTACTCATTTTAAATGAAACATATACAAATCAGTTTTTTATTTTCGTGTTTGCTATCGAATAAAAGTATTTAATAAATACGCTTGTACGTGTACGAATTGTAAGCTTACCTGAGAAAGGTTTACCTTTTAAAGAATCATCGGATACATATAAACACCGCGGTAAAAGACAAAGAAAAATGCCGCTATCCGTACGAATATATATTTATTAAAATAAATATTTTTGTAGTATATTTTGTTACAGCATTTACGTTTCTTTATTTATTTTGGAATAACCTACCGTTTGTAAGTTACATACATACATATAAATACTCACACCATTAGTTCCCATTGGAGTAGGCAGAGACTATCGATCGCCACTCCGTACGATCCTGACAAACCTCTCTAGCTTTGTTTACATCCATCAATCTTTTCATACTAGCTTTTTTATTCTTCATACTTCGGACGCCTGCCTTTTTGAGCACACTCTCAATTTGGTAAGTTGCGTAGGTAATAAATCCAATGTGGGAAGAGGAATATTAGTGTTTTTGCAATGACTTAAATGTCATTTTTTTTAAATGTTGGATTACGTTAAATATAATCATCATGATAGCTCAATGGGTAGAACACCGGTTATTGTGCAAACGACTAGTGTTCAAATCCCGGGTCGGGACTACACCAATTTGTCTTTTCTAAAGACATATGTGTGGTTAATTTATCACGGTTGTTAACGTTGAGGGAAAACATCGTGAGGAAACCCACATGGCTGAGTTGTAGTTAGTCATGTGACAGTATGTTCGTACAAAACGGCGATAGGCCTGCCCCCTATCACGTGAGTACACTGTCCATGCAAAACGTGGGTACTCAGATAACCAGGTGACAAAGTCACGTGATGTTCAGAAGGATTAGTGCCTCTGCCAACCCCTTCGGGGATATTCGGCGTGAACGTTTATGTTTATGTTACGTTAAATATGAATAATTTAAATTCTTATGTATATTAACTTCATTATATTTCATCTATGTATTTCACCTTATTCAACGTTCAATTACGCTTCGCTCAAAAGCTTTCCCAGTACTTACATATTGATTTTTGCTCAGCTAATGGAGTGAAATGACCCTGTTCCGTTTAAAATTCTTTTCGGGTCTTACTTGTGATTAATACATTTGTATTGGATCAAACGGGATAATTAATTATATTTAAAGGAATACATTAGATACTCGTTTTCCTTTGTTGCTGTATTTGGATTTGGAAAATCATTTAATGGTATATTCTGTTTGACAAAAAATATTTGTACATATGTTTAAAGGTCTTGTATTCTTGATAAAAGTATTTAAATTATTATTTTTACCAAATTTATTTACATGGCTAAAGTTATTAAACCTTGAAATAAAATAAAAATCTGCGTAATGGGTTGTTTGACCATGTCTACTATGTTTATATCATAATTATAATGTAAATCAAAATGATTGACATTGTATCCTCTTTAAATTGTCCTAGCGTTAGAAAATCAAGGTATTTTTTGTAACTGTCCTCAACATGAGGGCAGCAAAAATTATGCAGTAGAGACTCCATGAAGTTAGTAGCATATCGTATTAAAATGACTATTCTCATTGTCCGAGGGTCAATTTAGGTTTGAAAAGAGCAAAAAATATTCAAGCTTTTTCTTTATATGAAGCACAAAATCTAAGCTAAAACGAGCATCATCGATATGTTTTTTTTAAATAATTAATGAATAAAACCAGTAGTTCAAACTAAATTTATAAAAATATCACTGTACTATCGTAGTACAATTTGCATTTCTATTAAAAACTAATCTCTCTCTAAATTTCTATTAGAGACTTCCTCATTACCTCCCGTAGCTGTAGGTAACAGGCGGTATTGGGGCTTTTTAAGTGGTTTTAGACGATGCGGTTGGAGAACCATCACCAAAAAACTTTGACTTACAATGTTATCCTCACACAACTTTCGAAAGTCTCTGGCTACCTCTTCTGGGTATTTATAGTCGTGAGTACATGTATATACGTATGTAAATGACTAGTTCACTACGGCTAAATGTTTTAGTTTTGCTATTTTGATTTTAGTATGGGTTTTAATGATGCCAGGGCCACATTATTTTTAGATCATATGTCATATCGTGCATCCTGTTTTATCCTGGCAAACAAACTGTAATAAAAAATATATCAGGAAGTTTGTATCTATTTGAACCGATAAATCCATATTAAGTGTTGACGAAAAAGAAAAAAAAAATCTGTGAAATAACTTTGAATTTGACAAAATACCAAAAATACCAAAAACATACCAATAACGTTAAATGTGTAGGTCATAGCATAGGACGCTTATAATAGTGATGTGTTTTTCGAAGATGGGATTCTTGATTTATTTGTATTTTGAAAAAGTTTGCATCTTATTTAACTAGCTCACGACACTATAATTTAGTTTGAAGCATTAGATTAACTAAACTCACATGTTGAAGAGTTAGAGTGAGTAAACATTGGCTTCAATCCGAAAAGGGAAGTATATTCTTTATAATTTTAAAATTCTACAGTCATTTTTGATAGTTGTTAAACAAATTGTGACAAGATAAAAATTGGTGTTTTTAAAAGACTTGATTTATCTTTGAGCGTGGTTACTAACTATTATTATAGTCATCAGTTTTTTATGTAATACTGGCTCAGAAAAGATGTACCCCCAATCTTCTTATCATTTTCATACGAAAAGACTCAAACTATGGGCACACAGCGATAAATTAACAGCTGTACTTACGAGCTCTAGTACGGTCCTTATTCCACAACTTAAAATTCCTTTGTCCGCTTTATATTTCACCTACGACGCAAGATTCAATCAGAGCCTGCCTACATTTTAATTTAGGCGGCATTTTTATGAACCAAAAACGTATGCTTTTAGTGCCTGTATTTCATGTTAAAATCTACGCCAAAAAATGTAAAAAGATTTACTCTCGAAAAAGGATTTTTAGTTTTCCTGTCCACACACATCGGCTATCAGTCGCATATTATACAGGATAAGCCTTTGTTGCCGAACCTGTTAAAACCTACTACCGGCTTGTGATTCGGAAACGAAATGTGAAAGATTTTATAGACTATTTTTTGTACATGAAAAAACGTTTATTCAGTGTATGTGGAGTCGCTTTTATATTAAATACATAGAAGGTTTAAAATTAAAGAGATGTCTGCCAGTGAAATGGACTATTATGGCCAACTCTTCCTATTTCAGACGGTGCCAGCATGTTAATGTATGGGTCATACTGTAATGAAGAAATATTTAATCTAAAAACCCGTAAAAACATTAAAAGGGGCTTTAAAATCAAAGATTTCACATTCACATTGACATAAGAATAAAAAACTGATGAAAGTTTAATTAATAGTGTGATAGATCCCAACTAAATCCGCATTCACCATCCTCACTTTAGAGACATCTTCCGATGTGAAAGTACTCTTCAAAGCCGGCATCAGAGGACAATTATAAAACATGTTGTAGAAAAAAAGTCAATGTATTCTTTCTAACGTTTCTATTAAGAATCCTTAACGCTCTGATCACCTAGGAAAGCGTAGACAGACATCGTGAAACCCAGGGGATATTACGCCCCTCGCAGCATCCTCAATTGTTAAACCTGAGTTTGATTACAAATTATTAAACAACTGTATTTTTATACGCCGTATAGTGTCGGCTTAGAATAGCACTACCCCGTTTCTACCGATGGGTGTACGTAAGAGGCGACTAACGGTATTGGGGCTTTTAAGGAATTTTTGGGCGATGCGTTTCGAAACCCATCACTAACAACCTTAACTTTACCACTTTTCCCCACTCAATTTTCCAAAAGTGCCTGCCCCCTATCACGTGAGTACACTGTTCAAGCAAAAGTCAGTACTGTCAACACCGAATACCAGTGTCACGTGATTTTCAAAAGTGTTAGTACCTCTGCCAATCCCTTCGGAGATATATGGCGTAAGCAATTTAGTTTGATTTGACTTAAATTATGTCTATAAATCATTTATTTATTATTGTAAACTATTAATAGGAATAATTTCAAATCTTTTTTTTTACGATGATGATGATGAAATATGCTGTGAAATGTTCATATGACATAACGTTTAACTATTTGGCCTTAATCGTTTTAGCAGCGAGTCTATAAAAAAGTTTCAAACAGTTTTCAAAAACTTTGTCCGACGCTGAACAAAATCATTATGCTTGTACAATCGTTCAGAAAGTTGGAGATTTCAGGTTATATATTTTATGGATGCGTTTCAACTTCATTTAAAAATCATATTTAAACTTTATTTAACTGTAGCACTGACAAATATAATTCTAATAATATATACACTATCGCTCCTCATGTAGTAGACTTAAGTTTAAATCCTGAGCCGGCCAAAATAAATGTGTCTTTTAAAATATGTGTGATTATTTTTCCAATGTTCAAGGGCAGAAAATTCTATTCTTAAGAATAGATATAAAAATATACATCTTTTCTTAAATCTAGAACCTAAAGTTTAAAATCTTTTGCTTTACATATAGCGCATAAAGCATATTTTATAACAATTAATATTTATTGCGTTAATAAAAGTGTATTTACAAATATTTTAATACATTATATTGAAAGTGAAACAAGAGAAAAATTAAATAAAAACACACACTCTACTAGTAGTAACTCACTACTATTACTTCTCAACATCGGGTGACACAGACTCGGTGGCATGACTAAGTACAATTCAGGTTTTTGCTTTTCCTTACGAATTTTTTTCTTATAAATAAAGGAAAGAAAAATTTCGACACAGGCGGGATTCGAACCCGCAACCTCGGGTATACGCCCCCGTCGCTCTTGCTAATTGAGCTACCGTGTCAATGGCTGCCAGCGCTAAATTCTTCTATCCTGTATTTCTTTTACACGTTTTAGTGTTTGTGTTTCCTACCTCCGAATTTTTTACTAAACGCAAACACTACTAAAACGTGTAAAAGAAATAAAGGATAGAAGAATTTCGCGCTGGCAGCCATTGACACGGTAGCTCAATTGGCAAGAGCGACGGGGGCGTATACCCGAGGTCGCGGGTTCGAATCCCGCCTGTGTCGAAATTTTTCTTTCCTTTATTTATTCTTTATTTATTAGTAATAATCCCCACATGAGGTTTTCATGAACAAAAAGATTTGAATTTTTTTCTTACCGATAAAATTGGAAACTGAATTCATATGATTTAAAAGACACATTGATGTTCGCCGGCTCAGGATTTAAACTCAAGTCTACTGCATGAGAAGCCATAGTGTTCCCACGGAGCCCTACATATTATTATCACTAGAAAGATAGTTATCAGTGCTACTGTGACGACTTCAACCAGCTAACCAACTGATACCAATTGGAGGAGAAAATTTGGAACATAATGTAAAGTTTTTTATTTTCATTTTCAGTACTTTGGTAAGGTGGTTAGGTCACATCAATCCTTGAATACTCGTACCTCATACCCACAGATGTGTTACAGTATTCATATCTGATTCTCTGTGTTTAACGGTTATTTTCTCATTTCAATTATTTTTTTCATATTTTTAAAGCAATTTTCTCTCGCAAAATACCATGCAAAAACAAATGCTATCTGCAGTATCCGACTTTAAAAACTGCTCTCTAATATTTATAGTTTTAGTTTAAAAAACAGTAGACAGGAGCCTAACTAACTTCCATCTTTATTATGACAGTTCGCAAATTGAATGGCTGAAGTTGTTTTGGACTGTGTTTTGGCTGGCACAACTAAACTTTTACTTGTTGTTTTTTATTTATAATATATACATACTCAGTTTTATAATAATACATTAAAAAAAGAGTAACCAAAATTTTAAAATAAGAAAATAAGAAATACTGGAGCGTGTCTCAAGTAGTGTTAAGAAAATCAAGAGGAAAAAAGATTACATACATACATACATACATATACTCACGTACATACATACATACATACATATACATAGTAAAACGTACGTGGGTGTACGTAAGAGGCGACTAACGGTATTGGGGCTTTTAAGGGATTTTTGGGCGATGCGGTTGGAGACTTTGCGGTTGAAGCTTTTATTCTCAACACAAAGAGATTTCTACCTCACCAGATTCAAAATTAAAAAATCAAATATATAATAAAAGGTTCATTGTGGTAAATCTCGAAGCACATCAATCACAAAAAAAGCCCAGTTAAAACCTTATGTCGCTTCTTGTGACACCTACGGAAAGCACAGGCTAGTACTATTCTGAGCTGACTCAAAACAGCAATGTATATTAATTATCAAAGCATCATATATTTTAACGAACATATTTACTGAGGCCCATCCTAAAATCAGTAATTACCTACATAAATGTACGAAAAAATGTATGTTCATAAAATATAAATATTTCTGTAACGCAAAAAGAAAGTATATTTGAAGTAAAATTGCTTAGGGACTTTGCGCCTGGCGGCTCGTGATCAGTTTAAGTTTTAAAAAGAAATTATTCTCAATTAGTTATGCTTCAAGTAACTTCAATTATAAATTAAAATATATGAGTTCGTTTGATGTTCAGTTATAGTATTAAAATAATTAAGTTTTTTCATGTTCAGTTTACAAACTTAATTTCAATAAAATTTCATGAAAAAAATAACAAGTAGTAAGTTAAAATACATGTATCAGAATTAAAAAATAACAAGACAACAATTATCTGTTTACATACAACGCCGGCACGAGAATATTCATACAAAAAGTTAACAAATAATTATGTACATAGGATATAATCACGGCTATAAATCCCTAGAAGGGAAGTAGTCAAAGCATTGGAATTAGAAAATACTCAGCCTCTTTTGAAAGTAAGTGTGAAAATGATTGTAAAATAAAGGTGATTGGTGATGAGTCTCCACCCGCATCGCCCAAAAATCCACTAAAAAGGCCCAATACCCTTATTCGCTTTTTACGTACACCCACGGGAAGAAATGAGGTAGTGATATGTAGACCGACACTAAACAGCTAAAATAATTAATTGGTATTTTTGAAATAAAGTTATAATTGTATTATTAAAACAAATCTACATCTGAACTATTTTACAAGTACTTTCATATTTTATGTCCCATAACTTTATAGGCTCGTGTTCGAAAACAACTTTTTTATTGTGGCTTACTTTTTTATGTCAGGTTACCCCTTGCCATTAATTTATTTTATTAAATTGTAAGTGAAATAATGCGGCTATAAAAATATTGAAATCCAACTAGTTAATTCCAATGTTGTTTAATGGAGCAGTAAAATGGTATGTTTCAGATTTTTTATTTGTTTTTTATAGCCTAGTTGAACGAACTGGTTCCAAGTGTATTATAAATATTATTGAAGTTACAATTACACGGGTTGTTTTGAGGAGACAGAGACGTTTGCCAAGATTTTTCATAGAATCGATAATATGTTATCGTAGTGACTTATAAGTTTAAAAGGGGGAGTTTATACCATTGTAAAAAAAGTTGTTTTGATAATACATTTGGTCATGGTAGATTATGATCCAAATCAGCAAATTTAATTATTGCAGCCGAGATAGATTCTAAGCTCGAGCCGATGGCGGAGGCTTAAAGAAAGGGAGTGCTTTAATGACGAATTGCAAACGAGTGTCATAGAACTATTATTTAAATTGATTTGTTATTACTATAAAGAAATGAAAAAACATAACATAAAATATACTCACACAATTAATTCCCATTGTGGTAGGCTAAGAAATAAAAAAAATAAATGGCGGTGAAAACCACTGTCATTTCATTATGCGCACCACTCATGTGCAATTGCTGTCAGGGCCAACTAGATTAAGATAGTTTAAATATTATTGATGTTAAATTAAGACAAAAAACGTTTGTTATCGCCACTAGTGCTTAGTGATACAGAAGAAATAGTTTTACATGCCTAAATTTATGGATCACCTTCCATGTACTCGTACAAATTCAAATTTATATGTTTGTTTGACGACCTCTAAATTAAAAACACGTTAACAAACATACATACATACATATACTCACGGCTATATTTCCCTAGAAAGGGTAGCCAGAGCTAAGGAATTCTAAATACCTCAGCCACTTTTGGAAGTTGAGTGGGGAAAAGATGGTAAAATAAAGGTTTTTGGTGATGGGTCTCCAACCGCATCGCCCAAATATCCAATAAAAAGCCCCAATACCCTTACTCGCCTCTTACGACACCCGTGTGTAGAAAGGGGTAGCGATATTCTAAGCCGGCACTACGCGGCATACGTTAACAAACTAGATTAAAATTGGCATTATGTATGTTGGATATAAAATTATAGCTAATTCTATAAAGATGGCTAGCGCCACAGAATTAAAGAATGACAGCAGTCAAGCTTCGATTTTCCTGGAACTAATGGGCTCCGTTCATAGTAACTTAGTGTTTTTCCAACCAAACCACCAATTTTAATCCGATAACCCTATTTTTTTGTGATTGAAGTTGGATAATTACGAGTGCCATACATGGATGAAGCCTCAACCATTTGTTTTTTTCTAGCGTTATATGTGTGGTTTTTAAATATTTATTCAGGGAATATATCACAGACATACAATAAGTTATCATAACTAAGTCATGTTATAATGTATTGGTATAAAGATCAATTTTTTTACCCTTTTGAAAAAGAGGTTTAAAATAATTAGTGTCATTCATTCTAAAACGCCGAAAAAGTATGGTGTACAGCTAGTTTAAAATAAAATAAGGGTCATTGTAGTAACCGTAAAGCAGTAATACATAAAGGTAATAGTTAATAAGGGTCGGTGTAAATTTCAATTTGTCCAATCAATACCCCCTGATATTTGAAGTCAAATGTAGGTTAATGGAGCCAAAGCGATGAAACTTATAATACAAATAAATTTTCAATATTTTTTTTTATATTTGTTACAATAATAAGTTTATTGCCCTTTCTTTAATCTTTTATAAATTTAGATATTTCTGTAGTATTTATTTGGGTTTTTATTTTGAGTATTACTTTAAGTTTGTTGATCATTCAAACCATCGAAGTATTTTGAAACAAATTTCAAACTTTAAGTATTAATTTCAATTCAAAATACATTTTAGTTTACCTAATCTACCTATACTAATTAGGTTTTCAAAATTCAAAAATATACTTTTTTTAACTGAAAAATCTTATTTTAAAAATATATAGCTATTCATTCCACATTACAAATTGACGTTACTTTACCTCTGATCACGATTATAAACCCCAAAACGGGATAGTGAAACCTTAAAAAATAATTATATCTCAGCCAACATTGGCAGTTGAGTGGGAGAAATATAGTAAAATAAAAGAGGCTTGGTCCTTGGTCTCCAGCGACACCGCTCACCAATCCTTTAAAAGTCCTAAGCCCTAGGTTACCCTTTTATGTCAACCACGGAGAGAAATATATTAGAGCGATTCTAAGCCCACACATCAATAAAAAATATATTTTCTGATAAAATATTTTACAAACATTATTCCCGGAACTCGCTTCGACTGTCTTATAGCTTAACACAAAGTCTTCCAAAAGAGCTTATTATTAAATACCACTTTTCTATTTCAGGCGCAAACTCAGTCCGTATAATTAACATGTGAGTACCAGAAGCAATGCCCTATCTGTTCCAGCCAGCTCTAACACTTGACTGTGATTACCTTACTGACAACGTCACAGGATTAGTGGTTAAGTGGTTCTATATTGACAAGTCACAGCCTGTCTATCAATGGATCCCGCCGCAGAAACCACAAGCTCTAGGCATTCTGAAAGACAAGGTACATATTTTATGAAGAGATAATCATTGAGTTCGTATGGGTTAAATACTTTCGGCTATCACAATGTAATAAAATTAGATTTAAAATTGATAATCAGCCACTTTTGTAGAAAACATACATACATATACAGAAGTTGTCTGGGGAAAAATGGTGAAATAAAGGTTGTTGGTGATGGGTCTCCAACCGCATCGCCCAAAAATCTCTTAAAAACCTTATCTTCTTTTTCTGTACACGCTGTGCAATTGTGGAACGCACTTCCTGAGGAGGTGCGATTGGCTAAATCACTGAACGTGTTCAAATATCTGGTGAAACAACATCTCACTGAAGCGCTGTAATACTGTTGCTTTTTAAACTGTATATATTTATTATATTTCTAAAACATATATGTGTATTTCATTTAAGTATTTGTATTGCTTGTATATATAAAAGTATGTAGTTATTTATGTGTGTGTTCATAGTCGTTAAATATCTATATTATTTTGTATGATAAATATTTATATTGTTATTTGAATTAAATGAGTTAGTTTTAAGTAAGCTTAATAGATTATTATGTTTTATTTTGGCGTTGTTTTGTGCATCTACCCAAATAATAAATTTATCGATCTCACCTTCCAAAGGTTGTCTGGAAGAGATCGCTTTTAGCGATAAGACCGCCAATTGTACCTCACTGTAAACTGTTTGATCATATTATTATTTTTGTAAATTTGTGTTTGATGTGCAATAAAGAGTTATTCTATTCTATTCTAAAAGCCCCAATACTGTTAGTCGCCTCTTACGTACACCCACCGGAAGAAATGGGGTAATGCTATTCGAGGCCGACACTGCACAGCTTTTGGAGAAAAAGATTGCAATTATAATTTCAGTTCTTGTAAATTGGACTTTCCTTGAAACAGTCCAGGTGGGTTTATATAAGCTGGAATAAATGATAATAAGAAAAGTTATTCCAGAGGTTTAAAACTGTTTTCAGAGGATTTAAACTGTTTGTTGAGTTCTAAGAAAATAATAAGCTTTATCTTAAAAAACAAACTTATCAAGTTGTAAATTATTTCGATTGAACAATGAAAAATACTCGGAATTGCTTTAAGATTGGAAACTACATTGATTTATATTTTAAATTGGTTATTTAAATAATAATTGATAACTATTTCTCTAGCTGGAACTAAAGTACCGAGTGTCAAACAACCCATACACTCAACACAGAGCGCTACAAATTTTATCACCAGTTCCAGAACTTACTGGAAATTATACCTGCGTCGTTTCAACGTTTCTATCTGAAGACGAAAGAACGAGACAGATGATTATATATTTATTCATTTTATATTATTTTATTAGGGACATCAACAGCACATAAACATGTAAGTTACAATAGGCATGATGACAAATTTTGAGAAACTATTCTATAATATTTGGAAATATATATTAATTATAATAAACATAATATTTCTGCGGAAAATTTAGGTTTAGTACTTCAAAAATAATTTTTGATTCATAAATTTAAAATTTGCACCAAAACGCGTCAAAGTGTCATGGCGTCGCTTGCTTACGTCATTTTAGAGCAGTGTTGCCAACGAAGGCGATTTTTCGCCATTTAGGCTACTCAGATTGGAAAACGGCGACGAAAAATTTTAAAAATGTTTGGTGCTTTATTCGTTATAATTTTATAGGAAGAAGTAAACATTTATATACAAACTTTTTGGAAGTTATGATTCTCTTACTCACTGTTACTTACTGTTATCAAAACCTTAATGTATGAGCTATTAAAAAGGTATTTTATTTCATTTTCAGTTACCAAATTCTAAATATGTAAATATTTAATTGCAAAAAGAAATATTTAACATAAACATAACCTCAAACTTAAATAAATAAATAAATAAATAAATAAATAAATAAATAAATACACAATACTTACATGGAAGTTTTAACATTTCTAAATTCTGCTGAACAGAAATCTTTGTTTGATGCCAGAAAAAATCCTAGCATTATCAAGTCGATTCTTGGTAAATTTGCGCTAGAAGCCTTTGTAAATCCTTGTTCCATAACTGAATTTAGCGCAATCAATTTACACAAAAGAAATTGAAGTTAATAATTATTTGTGAAGTAATATATTATTATTTAATTAAGTTAATAAGTATTATCTTAAGTAATTCAAATGTAAACAAAGAGAAAGAACTCTAACCAGTGTGACCATCTGCCACATTTTGAAATCGTCAGCTTAATATGCCACAGCTTAAATTTTTGGGTCCAAATCTGCCAAAATGGCAGAAATCTGCCACAAATGGTCACACTGACTCTAATGTGACGTCATGCGCTCTGATTGGCTTTCAACATTTCATGGCGGATTGCCGTATTTAGCGATTTTATTTTATCGATTACAATATTTATCTTGCTTTTAATTATGAAAAGAATCAGAGTTTTAGAATTAGGAATTTTGTAATAATATACACACAAATTATTTCAATGAAATTTACTTGTTGTCATCAGGCCTATTAGATAAATACAATGAAAAAGCCAACAACAGACATCCACAGAAGATACAAAAAACAGTAGTACATACAGATATGTAAGAAAAGTTGTAACATAAAATGTGTAGAATGATTGAATGCTTGATTTGTGTTATATATGGTATATATATATATATATATATTATATATATATATATATATATATGTATATATGTATGTATATGTGTGTGTGTGTGTGTGATACACTTATTCCCTATATTTATTATCTAACGTCGAAACGGAATTTGGCCTTTGAAGAAGCAAAAGGATATGGTAAGAAAGGGGTAGCCAGAGCTTCAGAGTACGAAACTCCTCAGCCACTAATGGAAGTTAAGTCGGGAAAAGACTGTCAAATATTTGTGATGGGTCTTCCCACCGCATTGCCTAAAAATCACTTCATAAGCCCCAATACCCTTAGTCGCCTCTTACGGACACCCATGACAAAAATGGGGTTATGTTATTGTATGCCAACACTAGAGACACTAAAGATCTATAAAACTATGACTTTTCTGTTATAAAGGGGTATATTTCTAGAGACTTTTTATTGTCAATTTAATATATTATATTTTTGTTCCTTGAATATGATTACGATTCACGAAATCCGACAAAATTAATTATTTACTAGACAATTTCGGTAACCTGAGACAAATGTTTTTTCGAACTCTTTCTGTACCATTTGGTAAATATAATTTGCGTATTGAAATACAAAATTAAACGTTTGATAGTCACGCGATTGCTCGTGAAGTAGATACGGAAATCTGTTTTAAATATTGATGAATTTGTCGAAGCAAACGAGACTGCATTGTTTTGTAGTCCATTAGTTCTGGGCGTGTATTCGAGTTGTGTTAAATTTCCGATTATCTTCTTTGTTGGGCAGTAATTATAGATTACTTTATTCTTAGTACCTTAGTGATGCATAAACGTTTTGCTGTGTAGTGTCGGCTGAGAATAGCACTACCATATTTCTTCCGGTGGGTGTACGTAATAGGCGACTAACGGTATTGGGGTTTTTAAGGGATTTTTGGGCGATGCGGTTGGAGACCCATCACCAACAACCTTTATATTACCATCTTTTCCACACTCAACTTTCCAAAAGTGGCTGAGGAATATCTAATTTCTTAGCTCTGACTACCCCTTCTAGGGATTTATAGCCGTGAGTATATGTATGTATGTATGTACTCCGTTTTGATTTTTTTATAGATCTATGGGATGCATTTAAGCCCTTACAAAATTGGAGGTAAAACCTAAGCCAATAAGTGTAACAACATCTCAATTTTTTCCAAACATGAGTTTTGATGACTACTTACTATAATTTAGTTAAAATTTGGTCCTTATTTGATCGTTGTATAAAATGGTAATGTGAAAGAGAATATATTTTAGTATATGACTTTTAACTGAAAAGGCCGAATACAACAGGTACTGGTTGGAATTTCCTGTCCCGTTTAGTTTCCATTTTGATACCGATCGGTTGATGTTTATTAATTAGCAATTTAAAGTCGAAACAAATAACTTATCATTGGCTTTTATCATTTTTTGCTCAGATCGTACCACTGTAAATTCAGTTATGTACATCATACATACATACATACCTATACTCACGGCTGTTAATCCCTAAAAGGGGTAGCCAGAGCTTTGGAAGAAGAATTTCCTTAGCCACCTTTGAAAGTTGAGTGGGGAAAAGCTGCTACTAATAAATAATTTTGGTGATGGTTCTCTAACCACATCGCCCAAAAGTCACTTAAAAAGCCCCTATACCCATAGTCGCCTCTCACGGTCACCCACGGGTAGAAATGGGGTAGTGCTATTTTAAACCGAAACAACACAGCTATGTTATTGTAATTTAATTGTAATTGTTAAAATTAATGGTGATACAATAGTCCGATAAGCGCTAAATAGTCTAAGATTATTATAGGTTTGCTACCAAAATGAAATTTAATCTATATCTTCTATACTTATAATAAATCTGTAGAGAGGTCAATTCTGTACATGAAATATATTTTCAAAATAACCATCAGGTGGTGATTAGGGATCGATACTGATGCCAAAAATGCAATCAGTAAAATTTTTGTCTGTCTGTCTGTCTGTCTGTCTGTCTGTCGGTTTGTATGTTCCTCATGGAAATAAAAACTACTCGACGGATTTTAACGAAACTTGGTACAATTATTCTTCATACACCTGCGCAGGTTTTTGTATACTTTCCAGCAGAGTAGTAAAGTTTTTTTTTTTAAAATACTTTTCTTTTGTACGAGATACCTACTTCCCAGAAAGTAGCTTTATTCATTTCAGCATTATCATCAATCAGTACATAGTTACTACATGAATATTAAATAATACAATGTGCACCTACCGTACGTTGTCACAATGAATAACATTATACATCGACAACTTTTTAATCTTCTTAAAGAGGTAATACGAGTTGTTATCCAGAAGATCAATTGGCATGCGCTTTCCTAAAGTGGTTGTACGAGATACTTACCAGAAAGTAGCTTTATTCATTTCAGCATTATTGTCATTCAGTACATAGTTACTAAATGTATATCAAATAATACGGTGTGCACCTACCGTACGTTATCACAATGAATAACATTAAACATCGACAACTTTTTAATCTTCCTAAAGAGGTAATACGAGTTGTTATCCAGAAGATCAATTGGCATGCGCCTTCCTAAAGTGGTTGTACGAGATACTTCCCAGAAAGTAGCTTTATTCATTTCAGCATAATCGTCATTCAGAACATAGTTACTTCATGTATATCAAATAATACGGTGTGCACCTACCGTACGTTATCATAATGAATAATATTATACATCGACAACTTTTTAATCTTCTTAGAGAGGTAATACGAGTTATTATCCAGAAGATCAATTGGCATGCGCTTTCCTAAAGTGGTTGTACGAGATACTTCCCAGAAAGTAGCTTTATTCATTTCAGCATTATCATCAATCTGTAAATAGTTACTACATGTATATTAAATGATACGGTGTGCACCGACCGTAAGTTTTTACTATAAAAACGTTGAGTTGTCGGAAAATAATGTGTTATACGAACCAGTACGAATGACATACCCAAGCAAGAACATCCTAAAGGTCGAGACGACCATAGTTCCCATCACTGACGAGTTCTCTGAACATTGGGGTTATATATCCCAGCAGGATTAACATGAAACAGTATTTTACTGATGTTACCTCCACATTGGCCGAATTTACTTTCATCCATCCTCACTTGTTATCGAAACCATCCTAACGTAACTGTTTAAGTATTTTTACAATATCATCTAGCAAACCGCGCGCACCTTTGACAAACGCACTATTTCCCACTTCACTAAATCTGATATTGCATTTTTTCCTGGGTGACCTTAGCCCTCCTGCATACACTCTACTTTCACATGCTTCTTCTGCCACACTCAACATTCGCTTACAAACATAAACATCATGAACAGGAACTGGAATCATGGTTTGCCATTCGGGTCTTAAGAAACACCGATTTACTAGTTATGAGACTATTCATTGCTACATTTACCGCATTACCCTTTTCCACTCATCTTTTAATATCCTCATTACATTTTCTATCCCTAGTAAATAAACTTCACAGGATATACAAACTATATATATTGGTTCACTATCCATCCATTACCATTTACCATCAATCAATCTATTATCTCAATCACGCATTCTGTTACATTTTCGTCTCTCTCATACCCATGGTTTTGGTTCTATCCACATTAACTTTCATTCCCTTTCTTATAAAACTATTTCAATTCTACATCTAATAGTAATTTTGTAGTAAGTACTTTAAAGACTATTCGATTTTATACCCCTTAAAAGGTTGTTTACAAGGGATGGAAAATGTGATGAAGATATTGAGAGAAGAGTGAAAAAGGGTAATGCGATTAATGGAGCATTGGATATTCTAATGTCTAGTCAATCGGTGTCCGACAGGGCCCGAATGGCTGTGCATGATGCCGTTCTTGTTCCTACGCTTATGTATAGCAGTGAATGTTGGGTGTGGCAGAAGAAGCACGAAAGCAGAGTGAATGCAGTAGAAATGAGGTCCCTCAGAAAAGTTTGTAATGTAAGGTTATGAGATCGTGTGAGGAACGATGTGATTCGTGAAAGGTGTGGTGTAAAATATGATATTGTAAGAAAGATAGCAAAAAGGAATGTTGAGATGGTTTGGGCACATAGAGAGGATGGATGACATTAAAGTGGTGAAAGAGATCTATAGAGCCAATGTGGAAGGTAATTTTAGTAGAGGACGGCCACGAAAGACACACTTGGACCAAATTGAAAGTGTGCTTAAAAAGGCAGGCGTCCGAAGTATGAAGAAAAAAAAGAGCATGTATGAAAAGATTGATGGATGTAGACGAAGCAAGAGAGGTTTGCCAGGATCGTACGAAGTGGCGATCGATAGTCTCTGCCTACCTCAATGGGAATTAACGGCGTGAGTATATGTATGTATGTAAAAGGTTAATGTAGACAATCTGAAATCCAAAAAACCTAGTATACAGTTAAAAAAGATATGTAATGTGAGAAATCAAAAGTAAAACACGTAAATTATATTTTTAGATCCTCCGCCAGAACCTGAACCAGATGAAGGTAAGTCGTTTTATTATTTATTCTATTATTGCACAGCAATAAATGCTAAGTTAATTAAATCATACGAGTTTTCGAAAATAATTATATCCAGGATTTCAGTTTACGCAGAAGAAACTTATATACAATGCTAACTTTGTAATACATACATACATACATATACTCACGCCTATAAATCCCTTGAAGGGGTAGCCAGAGCTAGGGAATTAGATATTCCTTAGCCACTTTTGGAAGTTGCGTGGGGCAAAGATGGTGTAAAGGTTCTTGGTGATGGGTCTCCAACCGCATCGCCCAAAAATTCCTTAAAAGCCCCAATACCGTTAGTCGCCTCTTACGCACACCCACCGGAAGAAATGGGGTAGTGCTATTCTAAGCCGACACTACACAGCTAACTTTGTAATAATTTATTGATATAAATAATGAGCATTAAATGTTATTCACCAGCTAATTATTCATATTTTTATGATAATATTTAGCTCGTATAATAAAATATATACCCAATTAATCACATTAGTATAAATAATTAATTAAACGTTTAAGATGGTGCAAAAAATTACACGTCACACCTATAATAAACATTATAAATATTTTAATTATTTTTATTTCAGGTTACATATTGTCGTCAACAGCCGTTGTCCTCATCTGCAGCGCAATACTAAATTACTGGTATTCAAGACAAACGTGAACAAAAATACAATGTATTATTAATAGTTTTTAAAACTGTACAGAAACAAGTTGTTTATGTATTAGAATCCTTTAAACTATATTTGATCCTTATCTGTAAATACTATCAAACGCTTTGGCCCTGATACGGACTTGGAGGATGGTGAAAACTAAAAGGGATGGCCGTAAGTTTAATTATTAATGTGATATTTCGATGATTATATATAAAAAAACTGTAAAATCTATCTATTAACGATAAATTTACAAATATTTTTAGATAATAATATTATAGATTAATTTGAAACTGCATGTATAAGGGTCATATTTTCTGTGTCAATTATATTCTATAAATTATATTCCAAAAATAACATATTTTAAACAAAATAAAGAATCATAAATGTATCGTATTTTTGAACTCACAAAGTTAATTTTTTTATACATATTCAAATATGTTTACCTGTAAAAAAAGGTTTTTCGCAAATTATGTTATAAGCGTATTAAATACCATCTTTCTTTAAAGAAACATATTATAGAAGTATGTAAATACTTTTGTATAAGTGATGATGATAGATTTTTATAGCAAATAATAGATATATAGGTACTAATGTTAAACCATACACATAAAATGTTATTTAGGACTTAAAACACCGAATCTCAAAATAACCTAGGCTAAATATACGTCTGAAGTTATTTGTTTATTTAATTTTGGTTTTCATTACTTTTTAATCAAGTTTAACACTTTGTTATGATCAAATTAATTGTATTGACGACATGATAGTCCATTGGGTAGAACAAACGCCCGTAAACAGACAGGCGTGAGTTCAAATCCCGGGTCGGGCCTACACCAATTTGTCTTTTCTAAAGTCATATGTGTGGTTAATTTATCATGGTTGTTAACGGTGAGGGAAAACATTGTGAGGAAACCGACATGGCTGAGTTGTACTTAGTGTATTCGTACAAAACGGCGATAGGCCTGCCCCCTATAACGTGAGTACACTGTCTAAGCAAAACGTGGGTACCTGTTTTGGACAATAGGTGGCGATGTGCATAAGTATTGGTACCGTAACGTAACGTTACGTAACGTTTATATGTTTATGATCATTGAAATTTAAAAAAAAACATGCTAAGACATTAAAAGTTGGTAAATATTATATATATTGTATTATCCCAATGGTATTGAACTATAATGTACCTGGGTGTAACATTTCGTGTGCTACATTTGTGAGCAATAACACGGAGTAGTAGTAAATTCAAGATTCTTATTGGTATAGATAATCCAATAATAATCCATGACAATCCATTTATTTATTTATAACTAAGTTAATAGTCTTAAAGCCAAAACGACTCAGAAAATTAATACACATTCCAGAATGTATCATATGTAAATAAAAGTGTCTTGTCGACAAAGGTTGAAAATAAATGTTTTTCCTATAATTTATTGTTTTTTTTTATTATTTTAATTGGGTTATTTACGTTACTTTTCAATCAGACAGCTAAAAATACGCTGCTTCAGTATCCCGAAGTTCTTGCGGTTCAGATATTGGAAACTAAAAGTTATTGTAAAATTATTTTTGTTTGCATTTTCAAAAAACCTCAACTGCTGGATATAGGTACGAGTAATTGAACTGGATTGAAAGCCTACAACTCTTCACAAAAACCAGTCATTTGCTTCAACCATTGGCCTCCTGCGAAGTCATTGGGCCTGATGTCCACATTGTCCCATCTAGTAGCTGACCGCCATTCTAGAACATTTGCGTTCCAATCAGTTCAGCCAACCGTTCCTTGACTATATATACTTCTAGTACTTACGATTGTTAGGTTTATTGTTCAAACCCCATTACCGGAAAAAGTGATTGTGCTCTGGCTACCCTTTGAATCTTGCTGGGAATATCAAAATCAGTGCCAATTACCAGCTTTTGCTTTGATAAAATATAATAATTAATTATGATTTCAACCAGTATTTTTTGCCTTATCTTGGATATCAGTCTCCTCACGATCTGATTCTAACGATCTTTACATCAAATGTCTGCCCATTTGAGAAATAACTAAATTAATGTCCAATTGGTCATTAGCCTTCACTGGGCCCTGGGAATTATAACTTAAGTTTTACAAAAATCTGTGTTTATTGATTGATCCGGGAACAAAATGTTTCTTTTTTCATGTCGGCATGTAGCTAGTGTAGTAAGAAATTCATCAGCCACTTTTGAAATTTGAAGGGGGAAAAGATTGTAAAATAAGGTATAATAAAGATTGTGATACAGGTTCTTGGTAATGGGTCTCCAACCGAATCACCCAAAAATTCCTTCAGAAGCCCCAATACCCTTAGTCGCATCTTACGATCACCCATGGTAAGAAATGGGGAAGTGCTATTCTATGCCGACACTACACAGCTAAAATTAAGTACTAATCAGAAATTCAATTCATTAATTCTATACTGAGGAGAACAACAGCAGTAAGCTGTGCAGGTGGAGTTGAGTAAATGTCAAAGAAGTAAAGCTCTTTTTATTTTAACACATTCTTTTAGAATTTCTACCTAAACGCAATGTTGTTTTATTGAAAATAGGATAAGCTGTGTAGTATCGGCTTCGAATAGCACTACCCCATTTCTTCCGGTGCGTGTACGTAAGAGGCGACTAACGGTATTCGGGTTTTTAAGGGATTTTTGGGCGATGCGGTTGGAGACTTGTCAATGTCGATTGGCAGACCCGAGGTCGCGGGTTCGATTCCCGCCTGTGTCGAAATTTTTCGTTCATTTATTTATTCTTTATTTATTAATAAACAACAGTAACCGGTGAAACGTGATTCCCAGTCCTTTAGCTTTGATATTTCCTATATTTCGAAGAGTTGGAGGTACGTAAGTCGTCATTTTTTTTTGTGTAGCTGTTTTGGCTTGTCACTTTCAAAGCTTCTAACCTACTGAGTGCGGGTGCGTTGCGTTGACTGGCAAGTGAAATCAATGTGATAGGACTATCGATATGGCCGTGAGCGGATTCTGGGTACTCTTTATTCTATGGGTGCAGTAGGGTGGAGCGTAATTTTTTTTTTTCATTTTACGGACATGTAATAGCAAAAAGTTAGTGCCTATTAGGTTCAAATTAACCTATGTAAAATATAATTTGAATCGATTGAGAGTAACTGCCTCCGCCACGTCATTCAAATTATGAAAAATCTTGATTTTAGACTTAAATTTATTGACATTCAAATATTATATTCTATTCAAAAAAGATTTATTTTATTTCATTTTTGCATAACATAATATCACATTGTTGTATTAAAACACTAAAACAATGATGATCAAACGTTGTTGACATTAAATAAGGAGAGTGCGGGGGCGCGCGGAGGTAATTTTTGTATTGTTTCAGTGAGAGTTTTGTTCCGAAAGCGAAAGGACGCGCATTTGTTCACGTATCAAGTACTTAGCTTATTTCTGTTTCTCAAGCATGGATAAAACAAGGAGTGCATTAAAGTGCCCGCTGTTTGGGGATTGCTGTGATTTAAAGCCAAATATCCTACCTACGTACGAAGACGTAATGAAGTATTACGAATGGACGAGGCAAATACTCAAAACAAATGCAAAAGAGCCTACATTTTCTGATATTGCTACAATAGTGGTATCTACCATTGAAAATGTATGGTTAAATGCATCTTTGAAGATAGTTACGAGAACCCGTGTCCTGCAAATGTTGAAATCATATCACTTAAAATGCAAAAATTTGCTGAAATCTATCAAGAAGCTTTCACCGGAGACATTGGGAACTTTTCGACAGAATAGTAAGTCACTGTTCGATATCTCAGCTTGCAAATGCAGTGATTTTGAGCGATGCACTTGTCCAAAGGATAAAAAAGTTCCAAAATGTGAACAATCTTTTCTGACAGACCAAAGAACTTCTCACAGAATGGTAATTGGTAGAATCGACTTAAGCGTCACAAAAAAAATGCAAAAGACCCAAAAACGGAAACAAAAACTACCACATCCATCCATCAATGTAAGTTCTACATCAGTTGTTATGGAAGTTGGTTCCTCTTCGGTATCGTCCGAGTCCGAAATCCACAGTGATACAGCTTCTCCCACAAAAACTGTAAAAGAAGGCGTTTCGGTAAACGAAAAGGCAAAGTTGTCTTTTTATGGATTTACCTATGTTGTCAAAAACATGTGACCGGTACGGAGTATCGGACAGAACAGCAGCAGCCATTGCATCATCTCTTTTACATGATATTGGATCAAATATTAAGGTTATTGACAGAAGTAAGTTGCGCAGAGAGAGGTCTAAATTTAGAAAAAAATTGGTGGATGAAGCCAACGTGTCAGAAGTTTCTGCATTGTATTTTGATGGCAGGAAGGACCGAACTTTAAAAATTATCAAAAAAGGCAATAAAAACTACAGAACAACCACAGTGGAGGAACACATCTCACTAATTCAAGAGCCAGGTTCGGTTTACCTGGGTTACGCCGTGCCACACATTGGTTCTGCTAAAGGAATTGAAACCGCTATTGCGACATTCTTAGCAGAGGAAGGTATTTCCCTAAACTGTGTCATGTCAATTGGTTGTGATGGAACAAACGTAAATACTGGAAAATATGGCGGTATTATACGCCTACTTGAAAAGCGATTGCAGAAACCACTTCAGTGGATAATTTGTTTACTCCACATGAACGAATTGCCTTTGAGACACTTGTTTCTCTACCTCGATGGCTCAACTTCTGGGCCAAAAACTTATACAGGACCTTTGGGAAGAGACTTGAAACTTGCGAGCACTTACCAGTCATACAATTTCAAAAAATTGAAGGAGTAAATCTACCAGAAATGAGCCCAGATCTGAGTACCGACCAACAGTACTTGTACGACATTGTTTCAGAGTTACTCTCAGGGGATTTTACAGAAGATCTAGGAAATAGGTCCCCCGGAAAAATGTCACATGCACGTTGGCTAACACGTGCCAACCGACTACTACGTCTCTATGTAGCTACAGAATTATTTTGGCCACATTTATAGTAAAAGTGTATGCTCCATCGTGGTTTTCCATCAAGATGAAACCATCGTGCAAAGATGGTACGCGACATCTCTTCGGCATGATTGCAGCCTCCAGGTATCTCTCTGAAGACCTGAGAATTGTTATTGATCCAGTGATTCAGCGAAATAGTTATTTTGCGCATCCCGAAAATGTTTTGCTGGCGATGATTTGTGACGAAAGAAAACACATTCGTGAACTGGCTGCCCGACGAATCCTGAAGACCCGCAGTGAGCCTGAAACTTCTACACCAAGGATGTTTGAAGTGCCAATGGTAAACTTTAATGCGTCCGATTACATTGACTTAATTAACTGGCAGACGAGAGTAACTGAACCACCGATTCTGAAGAAGTTTACAACGGAGGAAATAGAGAATATCGCCCAATCGGGCGGAGAAGGTCAACTGGTGTTTTTAAGACTACCATGCGATACTCAAGCTGTGGAACGTGCTGTGAAAATAACCACTGAAGCTTCCACTTCTCAGTGCACAAAAATGGCACGTTTAGGAGCCATAAAGGCCAAAATACAGTCAAGGAACGAAATGCCAAAGTTTGAGACAAAACGTGATTTTAGAGCTACTTAATTTTATTTTTTATTATTATTTGTGAAACACCTTTCTTTTTTATTTTAATAAAAGTCTACTTAACATGCTTAACTTACAAATTGAGTATCATTAAACACCCTTTTAAAACTATTTTTAAGTTAAGTTCAGTATATTGAAACACACTGAGATTTCTAAAAAAACCTTAAACATTGAGGCTAAAGCGGAGGCAGAAGATATTATTCAAATAAGATAAAAATTAACACCTGAAGGATAGCAGGATGTTGTGCGCCTGCTGCTCGATCACGGAGTTGGTTCCGCCTCGTGGAACCGTTGTTGGTTGGATTGAAGAAGTAAATGATAAGATATTTACTTGTTTTACTTGGGTTTATTGAGCTTTAACATCTGTATTAGAAATTAAACTATATAATGTGAAATGACTCTAAAACGTCTTCTCGTCTTCTCCGTGTCTTCTTACTTGAAAAATTGTGTTGAAAAAGAAAAGTGCAGCCGGCATCAGTTGTTTTATACGCGAAGCTGTTTGTCTCCTTTTTGATGGCGCTTGACGTGACTGGCGCGCCTCTGGATTGCTCATGTTTGAGCCCGTTAAAGCACTTGGATCCAAGTGGCTTTAACATACTGGGGGGCCATTGAAGACGAGTCTTCAATCTTCATCTACAAGTAGGCACAAGCGATTTATGGCTCGCCTTACTGTCGATTGCATGGTCTTGATATCGGCCACTCTCGGGACACCATCTGCTCCTGGATATAGTTTAGTGACTCGCCCTCTTCGCCATAACAGAGATGCAGGAGCGATAAATGCGTTTGGCAAGATTCCTACCACCTATAGGCCAGAATCTTTCTCTAACCTTAGATAATAAGAGGGATGGCCCAGCATGTAAGAGAGATATGTGTTCATATGTAAAAATTAATTTTGTGAGATGATGCTTAGCACAGAGCAACTGTGGATGCTGTGCGTTATAGCCAAGCGCAGCTTCCCTCAATCTTCCACCTACTCTTAAGATGCCCTTATCATCTACAAAAGGGGACAAAGATAGTAAATTGCTCTTGGATTCAAGTGGCCTATGACACTTTAAGGACATGATATCCTTACCAAAACTTTCCGCTTGTGAAAGCTTAACAAGAATATGTAGAGAGGCTTCAAGTTCTGCGAGGCTTATGGGGCCTGATATAAATTCCCCTTTGCATTTAATGTTAATAAATCGTTGAACATATGCAACAACGCGAGTAAGTCTGGAAAAATTGGAAAATCTTTTGAAATCTATGACTGATGGACTTGAAACTTCAACAGATGCCAAAAGAGATAAATGAGGCTTTAATTCTGGAATAATCTGAGTATCCATATCGTCCTTATTGAGAGTGGGCCATTCACTCTCAGGACGTAGCAAGTAAGAAGGGCCATGCCACCATAAAGAATGGGAATACAAGTTTATGGGGTCTACTCCTCTGGAAGCAAGATCAGCTGGATTTAAATGAGTGGGCACATAGAGCCAGGAAGAATCCTTGGTGAGCTCTTGAATAGAAGAAATCCTATTAGCCACATAGGTTTTTAATTTGGAGGGACATGCTTTAATCCATGCCAGGACAACCGTAGAGTCTGACCAATATACTAGCCTATCGATGGGTTTACGCATCGTGGATGATACAGTCTTAACTAATCTGGCGGATAGCAAAGCCGCACACAGCTCTAACCTAGGTATGGTAGATTGCCTTAATGGAGCAACGCGCGACTTGGCGCAGAGCAGATTGCAGACCTGGAGGCCTGATGACGATGTACTCTTAATGTAGACACAAGCACCATACGCCAACTTCGAAGCATCACTGAAGCTATGCAGCTCTATAGAAACAGGAAAGTCAATCAGAACATTTCTAGGAACAGAGAAGTTTTTTAAATTATGAAGATTGTTTATGAATGATGACCATTTATTCAGAATTTTGGGAGGAACTGGTTGATCCCAATCCAGATGTAGCGACCACAAACTTTGAAGTAGTATTTTTGGTTTCACTGTACATAAAGTAAGGAGACCCAGGGGGTCAAAAACCTTGAAGGTTGTCGAAAGTATGGAACGTTTCGTGACTAAGATAGGGGGGGTATGGTTAACATTGAAATGAAGTGAATCTTCCTGTGGTTTCCATCCTAATCCTAATGTATGAAATGATTGGCTAATGGTTAAGCTGTCATTCTCTCCTTCGTTCAATTCCGAATCTAAAACTAAAGTTGAATTACTCCTATATTTACGTAAATTAAATTTTCCAGTGAGGAGTATTTTTGAAACTATATTTTTAATACTTAGAAGCTCTGACTCTGAGTCAGACCCGGTCAATAAGTCATCACAGTAAAAATCTGACTTTATTATGGTTTCTATTTGTTTGTTGGAAATATATTGAGCTATATCATTTCCTAGACCCTTTCTGATGTCAGCAGTGTGGTCTGCCAAATAATGTAGACACCTAGCAGCTAGAAAACTTGCACTAGCAAATCCATAAGTGACAGTGTTAAGTCTGAAAGATTTTAAAGGATGAGCAGCGTCTTCACGCCAAAGAATTGTTTGCAAATCTCTATCCTGATCGTTGACTAAGATTTGTCGATACTGTTTTTCTATATCTCCTGACAAAACTTATTTGTGGAAACGAAACCTTAAAAGAATGTTAAAGAGAGAATCTTGAATGTTGGGACCAATCATTTGAATGTCGTTAACAGAAAATCCGGAAGTAGTGCGAGCAGATGCATCGAACACTACCCTTAGCTTAGTTGATTCGCTGCTTTCCTTAAGCACAGCGTGATGAGGCAGAAAGTAAGAGTTACTAGCTCTATTGACTGACGACGGGGATAAGTGACCCAAGTCACCATATTCTTTAATAAAATTGGAGTACCTCTCCTTTAAATCTTGGTATTGAGACGATTTTCTAATGCAAAAAAACGTTTTCGAGCCATCAGATAAGATTCACCTAAACAGGTTGATGGTTGCTTGAGAGGCAACCTGACACAGAAACGACCATCACTCAGGCGTTGAGTGTTCTGAATAAAATGAGTTTCAGCTTCCGAAACTATTGGCTTCGGGCTTACATCACTGGGAAAGTCTTCGCACTCCCAAAAAGCTTTAAGATCATGTTGAATCTCTTCAGTAGTTATGAAATTGCAGTTAACTGGATGAAATGAATCTACCGAAGGGGTAGTTGTGCCTGCCACTATCCAACCTAGAAGGGAAGCCTGCAATATTGGCATACCTGGGCCTAATAGTTGACGTTCCGAACTTAGAATGTCCCAGAAGAGATCCGCTCCTAGAAGGACATGAATTGGAGATGATTTATAAAAGAAAGGGTCAGCAAGCTCTGAGAGGGGAGGTAAGTTTAAATTGGAAATATTAATGTTTTGTTGGGGAACCTTTCCTGCCAAATATGGCAAAACTAAGAAACTATGTGTACGGCTATATACACCCGTTCTGGATTTAAACAAAGCAGAGCATCTTTCAGGAATAAGATGAAGTGATGTGTCACCGATCCCTAATATGTTCTTGACCATGGATGGTTGGCCTTTCAATTGTAACTTGGATTGAAGTTCAGCTGAAATGAAGGATGAGTCAGAACCACTGTCCAGAAGACACCTTACTGTTTCAACTTTATTGTTCTGTGGATTAATAACATCTATTAATGCTGTGGAGAGGATGGTTCCGGATGAAGACACAGCGGACATGGCGACAGAAGAAACCGTTTCGGGATCAGCTGTGTTTGCAGTGAGATGCAGACAAGAAGGCGCTGGCTTCGAATGATCAGCTCCAGAAAAATCATGAAGCAAAGTATTATGGCGTTTACCACAAGTCCGACAATTGCTTAATTTACACCTTGATGTTGGGTGATCAACAGTTAAACAATTATGACAAAGCTCTAACTTGTTTACAAGAGCCCATCTATCCTTATTGTCTAAAGCTCTAAAGGTAGGACAACTATATATTCGATGCCCGTTATTACACACAACACATTTTTGTTCGTCTCGCTTTACTGTTGCTGCAAACGCCTGTACCTTATGTTGGTTAATGCCTTGACCTCTGTATGATTCAGGTTTACTTAAAGGTTTACTATTAGTATTTCGCTTCTGAGATAGCGCCTCTAGAACATCAGCCCTATTCCGCAGGAAATCCCTTAAATCACTAAAAGTGGGAAGCTCTGTGTGAAGATTGCCTTTGTATTCTTCCCACTTGACATCAGTGTTGGAATCAAACTTGGTGGAAGTTAAGTAAATTAAAATAGAGTCCCAATGTTGTACTGGTTGACCTAATGTCTGCAGGGCCCTAACATTTTTGGTAATAGTATCGCTTAAGAACCTTAGGGCTCTGTCAGATTCACCCTGCATACTCTTGAGATTAAAAAGTGCACTAAGATGATTATTAACTAATTGCCTTTTATTGTTATACCTTTCACATAATATATTCCATGCTTCTACATAATTGAAATCAGATACCTCGAGGTTTGCTATAACCCTGGCTGCTTCACCTTGTAGGTATGAGCAGAGGTAATGAAATTTATGAATAGGTTTAATATGATTATTATTGTGAATTAATGATTCAAATGTATCTCTGAATTCAAGCCATTTGAAGTAAGAACCATCAAACTTGGGTATAATAATTTGAGGTAGCCTAAATCCCATCGTGCCTTGATTGGTGCAACAAGCATGCGGGAGGGAGGCCTCTGATCTACTAGTGGCATCTTCAAATCCATCAATAGGTTTGTTGACACTGATTAAATTTCGTGCTTTAATAATTGCTGAACAAAAATCATTGGAGATGACTTCCCTTTCATTTAATTCATACTCCAGATTGTTAAAATTAATAGTCTCCATTTGAGATTGCAGGTGTTCAAATTGAGAGTTTAACTCCAAAAACATGTCTAATTTGAATGTTAATTCGGCTACTTGAATAGAGCTTAATGGCTTAACACCTCCATGTTCCATGAGGTTAATTAAAAGGTTATTAAATTTAGTCACTTGCCCTTTGATTGAAGTGCGTTTGTACTTAAGCACAGTATATTCACCGCTTGCCATTTTGGCAGGGCTTGAGCTTCGACTGGCATGAGCAGCGTTTGTTTTTACTGATAATTCACTGTCAGTCATATTGAAAAGGAAATTAATAATTAATAATTAATAAGTAACTAGTTAAGTGAAAGGTTCTGTATATAGATAAATTTCTGGAGTTAATTGTTATAGTAAAGGGTGTGGCAAGAATGTAAAATTAAAGTAAATTGTAAACCGGTTTACGCTCCTTGTGAAGGTGACGCCGCTGGAGACAACAGGCAGCAGCTGAATGATGCAGGCCTGCGTTCCTCGGTGAAGTTCACGTTCACTGAAATTGTTTGAAACAGTAGTAAGTATATATCCCTGAATCGTTTGGTAGAGCGGAAACTGGCATGAAACTAACCAATATTAAGTTTGTATATTGAAATTAATTGAATTAAGTGAAGAGTTGATTGATATGCTGCTAGAGTTGCCGGCACATGTGAGGTATGAGTACCTTAACTGCTGCCTTTACTTAATTGAGTGAATGTATATAAGCAAAGTGAGTCAATGATTCACATGTGCACTTGATGGCTGTAGAAAATATATGGTTGATTAACCTAAGTGAAGAGCATGTGGTTTTGTAAAATTAGTTATGTTGCTCACTAGTTTTACAAAAACACTAAAATGCCAAAGTGAAGTTAAAATATTGAAAACTAAGTAATTAATGCAAGACAAGGCTGAAATTCTGATATTGATATGATTAAGAAACTATTTAAGTTGACATGTGGTATGAAACATAACCTGGATGTCCTTAATAGAGTGCGCTGATTCCACTTGGTGAGGCGTTGGAGCCTGTTAGATGAATTGCTGTAAGGTTAAGTTGCAATTATCTTTGTAAATGTTATGCGCTAACTCTGTAGCACATGGGAGGCCTATGTCATACACTGGATCACAGAAACCAGCGGCTGTGGCTCAGAAATAGCTGAGTGGTGATTGCCATGTGCAATCAGTTCAACTTTAATTTCATCATGTGGACCATGCCGTTGAGAATCTATTCTAACCTCAAAATTTTTAAGAAATAAATGGGAAGTAACGTGCTTTCTAGGTAATTAAATAGATTTATGATTAGATTGATGTAAAATACAAAGGGATTGCTGAGATATTAATGGATGTAAATTGATTATCTTGACTAATTTGCCCGTGGTGAGGGGTTTTAAGGTGAGGAAAAGAAAGGAATGATTGGCTCACGACACTCTCCTCGGTAAGATGCTGGCAGGTGGGATGGCTGCTGTGTCCAACCCTTGGACCTGGCTTCTTCACCGGCGGCTTGGCGTGGCGTGGCGTAGTCCTCCTTTTCTCTCGTGCTGCTGGTGGTGCCTCTGCTGCGTAGGCTGACTGAAGTTTCTGTTCGGGCGCCAAATGAAGGATAGCAGGATGTTGTGCGCCTGCTGCTCGATCACGGAGTTGGTTCCGCCTCGTGGAACCGTTGTTGGTTGGATTGAAGAAGTAAATGATAAGATATTTACTTGTTTTACTTGGGTTTATTGAGCTTTAACATCTGTATTAGAAATTAAACTATATAATGTGAAATGACTCTAAAACTTCTTCTCGTCTTCTCCGTGTCTTCTTACTTGAAAAATTGTGTTGAAAAAGAAAAGTGCAGCCGGCATCAGTTGTTTTATACGCGAAGCTGTTTGTCTCCTTTTTGATGGCGCTTGACGTGACTGGCGCGCCTCTGGATTGCTCATGTTTGAGCCCGTTAAAGCACTTGGATCCAAGTGGCTTTAACAACACCTATTTCTATTTTACTGCAACACACCAAATTTTCACTATTAGAACAAAAAATATTTAAAAAATAAAATCCCCATACATCCGTGCTCCACCCTAGGGTGCAGCCTTATACAAACTTGCCACTTAAAGTGATTTTTGGTATATAAGTAAGTATTATATTTTGTGCATATAAAATATTTTAGTTGAGAATTTTTAAAAAGTAATAACAATCATTTAATGATGAATTTAAGTTCATCGATCAAAAAAGGCATCCATTCCCAACTTGAGCATGCCCAGGATTCAAACACAAAGACTAGATTAAATCAGAACTCATAAACCGTCAGTAGTCATAAACTAGTAAGATCACGTGAACAATTTTTTCAAGTACTTAATTCAAGTCCATGACAATCGCAGTACCTCGTAATAACAACTTCCTTTATGCAAATTGCGCGGGAACACTGGACAGCATAATTTACCCACGATAAATTGTGGACTCCAACTTTCATAGATAACAGGGCAAACTTGAATCTTTCGAATCGTGAGTTTCAAACACGGAAGTTTATTTTATTTGTTTACATATATAAGTTCACACATACAATGTACTCACGGCTACAAATCTCTAGACAGGGTAGCTGTAGACGTTGGTTGGGGAAAAGATTTTAAAGTTTTTGGTCATGGGTTTCCAGCCAAATCGTTTAAAAATCACTTGAAAATACCCTAAGTCGCCTTCTTCGAACACCCACAGGAAGAAATGGGGTAGTGCTCTTCAAGCCAACACTACACAGTATGTAAGTCCAACTTCCTTTTTTTAGGGTTCTGTACCAAAAACGACGGGGACGTATTAATGAGACTTTGCTGTAGGTCCGCCTGTTTGTTTGTTAGTCCATTCATTTGCCACCTCTTAGTATTTCATGAAGCAGTTAGAAGTAAGCACGATAGAAGCTAGAGGGGCTTGCCAGGAGTGCACAAAGTGGCGATCGATATGCCTACGCCAATGGGAAATGATGGCTTATATGTATGTATGTTATTATAAGTCAAACAGTAAAAATTTTCTCAAAATATCTAAAAATCTTTGCTTCAATTTCTT
>OY755171.1:8378045-8440870 GCA_963576735.1 Bedellia somnulentella
AAACGTCGGGCTTTAAAAACAATGTATAATGTAACAATGTGTAATGTGTAATAACACGCGATTAAAATATCCGAAAATCAATAGTTGTTTTAATTATAATGTGCAATCGTTAAAATCTTAGAAAATACTGTATTCCAAATGTGTTAGCATCACGTATAAATACGTTAATTTAACGTTTATCCGACAGAAGCCGGTCGTCATCGAGCCGCGGCTACTCGGTGTGGAACCGCGCGCCGCCCGCCCCGCGGCCCCGCCGAGCTGGAGACGAGCTGCCCCAGCGAGCGCTGCCCGCACCGCGCCGCCTACTACCGCGCCTTCCCCGCGCGCCTCGACGCCGCCGCGCTCGCCCCGCCGCCCGCCGTGCTGCACAGGTGCGAACCTTAGCTGCCTCATACTGCGAAACATTCTACAAAGTTGCATTACACGTTCACTGCGTAGTTCATTCGCTTAGATATTGTCTCTCTTCTACGCTCCGCCGCCAGCCATGCTGCACAAGTGCGAACGTTAGCTGCGTAGTTCATTATAAAAAAATAATAATAAAAAGGGTTTAATAAACAGACACAAGAGTAAATGCGATGGTAGGTTTTTTTACAACGGTTCGTCTTGTTGTGCCTGTCGGCGTGTAAATATTTGTTAGTTCATTCGCTTAGATAGTGTCTACGCCGCCGCGCTGAAACCGCCGCCCGCTGTGCTGCACAGGTGCGAACGTTAGCTGCGTACTACTGTCTTTTAGCCAGAGAACATTATAAATTAGAAGTTTATATAGGTGCGAACATTAAGGCCTCGTCCGCACAGCAAATATTTGACGCGTGATTTTTTCTCGGAATTCTGTAACACATTAAATACAGAGAAATAGCAGCACTGGCGGTATACAATTCGCAAGAAAATAAACCCCAAAAATCTGTGTATTGCTACAAATTTAACGCGATACGATCATTCTTTAAATGAGATGAAACAAATGGCTGTGCGGACAGGCCTTAACAGCGTATAGTTCATTCGCTTAGACAGTGTCTCTACTACCGCGCCTAGAATGTGCCGCGCTGACACCTCTGCCACGTTTACTACACAGATGCGAACATTAACTGCGTAGTTTATTCGCTTAGATCTCGCTGTCTCTCTTTTACCGCGCTGCCTTGCCACCTGCCGCAGAACATAACCGGCAGGCGTAAACCCACTCGTAAGCAAAGTTGGCGAATTTGATAAATTTATAATTTTTGGTATTAATTAATTTATTATTTATTTTTAATACAAGTGGTAATTATTTTGAAACTTCAAATGATGAAGAATAATAATAATAATCGTCTAATTTGCACCAAGTTTGTCGTTTTTTATTACAGTAACCAAAAGTGCGTGCGGATGTACCCACACTATGTAAGCGAATAAACTATTCTTCTCTCTATTAGTCGGCTGTACATTAGTACTACCCAGCTACGTTGACATTACAGGATAATTACATTACAAGCAAGTTTATTGTAAATCACCGCACCGCTTACTACCGCGTCTTTATGGAGAGTCCTCTGACCTTTCTGTTAAATAGTGGTCCACCTGCCTATTCAATTATAGGAAATACAAAATTTTCAAAATAGGTTTTTATTTAAGCTTTCGACTAAAATTCAATTCAAGTAGCAGAGAAAATAATATCATTTTCGTTAACAATCATTCAAAGATGCACTATATACAATCATAGTGTCACCATATTTTGCTTCTTGACAAATTGATAAGGAACTTCAATGTAACATTTCACAGCATTAAGTTTTAGAGCAATTCAATTGAATATGAATCATCATATAACGGTTAAGAATTAACAGTAAACTAAACCATTCATTGAAGCTTTTTAACGCAGTATGGTTTAACCCAAAATACCCAAATAATAATAGAATTCAAAAAGGACAAAATACGTACAGATTTATTGAAATGTATGCTACTTATGTTACATATAGCAGTAAAATATACTACCTAATTTTGTTATCCGGATACTATCTTTTGAACAAGCCCCTGAATGTAAATATAAATCTTACTCCACATTTTCACCATCCCATATTTTACGAAATATTCATTGATTATTGTAAACACGTGCAATTAAATTAGATTCATAAAGTAAAACTTCGGCTGCGTTATAATTATTTTAAACCATGTTTTTTCATATGAGTGTGTTTATAATATGATAGAAGATCTCTGTTTTTACCATTACCAAATACGTTGGCTATGATTTTATTTATAATTTTACATCTCCAAAAAAGCCTGAGTAAAAGCATAAACATGAATTGCTATATGATAATGTTTCCAACGTTAATGTTCAAACCGTCGCAATTATGGCTTAAGTTCACTCGCGCTTTACTATTCAAGAGTGCTGGCTTAGCTTAATCAATTTCACTACATTTTATTACTAATAAAGCTATATCGTTTAATAAACTGCCATCTTTTTGAAACAATACATGACAATTTTATTACAGTGCCTACTTTAGCAATTATAAGAAGCTAATGTAATAGGTCATGCCCAAGCATCACGCATAATGCATGTAGATATCACTTGGTCGGACATATACTTTACATAACTTAATTTATAAGCATACATTTTAATTTATTATTATTGTTGGCTTGATATTACATGTACATTGAAAACCAGGACTCATTTATATTCAATATTATCTACCCTACGAAGATTCTGTTTATACCGCAACTATATTGACATATTTTATAGCTTAATGTTTTTCTTGTTAATAAAACATAGCTTTAAATAAGTAGCTTAATTGTTTCAGCTGTATTTGTTACATAAATGATTTCTAATATATTAGTTATATAAGCTTACTGTGGTAGCATGCAAAGTGAATAAATGTGATTTTTGTTTAGTATCGGTTAGTGAATGTCGTAATAATAGTCTTCCCTCTAGATACTATTTATATAATATAAAATATTGACAATGCATACTTTACTAATTATGTCATTTGTGTACAAAAAGTACCTCATGTAGATAGATTTATTTATTTATTTATATGGATAAGAAAAGCAGAATCTCTTATTTGGCGATTTTTGTTAATAATTACTAATTAGGGTCAGTCTGAAAACTTTTTAATACGTTGTGTTTTTTTACAACTCAAATTTGAGCCTTTATATACTGTTAACAGCTTAATACACAGTTTTCTAACTAATGCAGTGGTATTCGTGCACATGTTGTTATAAACTATTGTATTATTCCAATAAATATGTTTTTTTTTTTTTTTAAACAATATATCTTTTAAACAATATAAATAAAAAAGTATGTTATTTAAAAATAAATTGGATTTTTACATTCACTTAAAAGTATTTGAATGCAGCAAATAAGATCATTTAAATCACTTATTAAAAGCGGTATACCAGTCGCCAATCGAGCCATAATAAAAGAATGTCAATTAAAATCGACAGTTAAGAAATGTCAAACTCATGAAATGTCAACATACTGTTAAAAAAGTTTTCAAATTGATGACTGCCTTTAGGCGTTCTTCATTATTTTTAATTAAGTATACGAATTTAAAATGCATGATATTATGTCATAATTCATACTCATGATTCAGACTGGGTATTTACCATCATTTGTGTTTGTCCTCTCTTATTAAAAAATGGTGTCGTTGTCAATGCAATAGATTAATTTATAGAATTTATTTATTATTGGCTGACATGTGTCGATTGTTGCTTGTTTAAGATTTTTTTATCGTATCAATATTGCAAGATATAAATGATAAAATAACCATTGTAATTTTCTGACAATTCAGAATTTTAAGAAGCACTTTCTTAATCGGTCAATGCAATAATATTGTAGTAGTCTAGATATAATTAAATTTTATAATATTATAAAAAATATGCATGGTTTGACTCGCATGTGTATCAGTGAATGTTTTAGAGATATATTATTAAGTTATAATTTGTTTTAGTTTTTATGTTAAATAAATGTTTTTATTTAAACTGTGTTTATTTTTACCGTTTTGTAAATTTTGCAATAGATTTGTATATGCTTTACTGCTTGCAACAAAAAATATATTACATATGCGTTTATAAAAATTTGCTGATGTTATCTAGCGCACTATAAGCACTTAAATATTTCCTTTCGAGGGGGTCGTATATAGGTGTAACTTTGAGTATTGAGCTTATTAATTGATATTTGTTGGACGATGTGGATAGATCAACCTTACTAACCATCATTGATTTGTATTATCATATAGAAAAATAAACTAAATAGTAATGATCATATATTTAGTTAAGTTGAGAGCAATTACTATATATTGGTTTTTAACCTACTCAGGGGTATAGAGTTCATTATGGCATGAGTATTTTTATAATAGTATATTTACAGTTACTTGAAAAGAATAAAATAATCAATAAATTTTATTAAAAAAATATTTTTCTAACAAAATTTTCTTAAGTGGCAGAAGAAATTCAAATTCTTGTGCTCTGGTCACCACTATTTTGGGAGTTAAAGGCGTGGGCATATAAATATATTCATATTGTATGCTAAAACTAGCGAAATTGTATATGTATGTGGGATAGGGCCTATATCCGTGTATAGGCCTGTAACTAACCTTAGTAGAAATTCATAATTAGTAGAAAAGAATTTGGTCCATTAAACAACATACATATTCAGGTTTTAATTTATTTGAACCATTTTTTTTTGCTTTTTAACTTTTTTTTGGTATTACTGTAAAATTAAATTTTTGGAGTAAATCTATCTCCACCGCATTGGTCCAAATGAATTGATATAACTATCAATGAGTACCAGATGACACTTCCTATCTGCAATTAACCTATGACCAACCTCTACCAATCAACCTGTATATCCAGACATGAAGCTTTTCCTAGATCTTACCAGTATCTCTTCGAAAAATTTAAATCTTATCGTGCATGCTTCATAGTACCACAGATTCGGTCCTCTCTATGAAATTGATATTATCGTAGATTTAAAACGAACCCTGGCAACCCCTTCTTGGGATTTATAGCTGTGAGTAAGCGTATGTATGTTGTATTTATGTATCTAAGATGCATAATATTTCCAAGGTTCTTGTCCACAATCACATTTGAAGAAACCTACCTGTACTCACGGCTGTAAGTTTTTAAAAAGAGTATCCAGAGTTATATATATAGATATATTTATTAAAACAGCAACTCCTCAGCAACTTTTGAAAGTGGAGTGGAAATAGATGTTAAAGTAAAGTATGATTGGTAGATAAGCTTCCGTCCACCCGTGTCCGCTTCGCTGATTTTTACGACTGTCTGTATCAATTGTGTCACATGTGGATTCAAGATTGTCAAAACTGCGAGTTACGTCATAGTTGCCGATCGCTAATATCCGTATACAGTGTGTTAAACCCCTTATTTTCTAATACGACCCACGCTCTGCATCTCTAAATGGTTGCCTAAACCTGAAAGACAGCCCTGTGTTAGTCTTCAGCGGCTTATTCCGTTCATCCATCCTAAAACAGCCTGCCTCAGTCGGATACTCGGAAAAGTGTGCCCTTCAATCCACCCTGAATAGGGTGAATAATCGTAATTCGTAATAATATGTTTCTTCCGATTTTTTACCCCAAGTACAGTCATTTACAGAAACATACACAACACAAAACGGGTCCAAGAAACTTCGTGAACTATAAAATACTTAACATAAACATACCTATTTTCCTACTTTCAGTTTGATTAAAATTATCTTGGTGGGAAGTTTTAATTTAATATTTATAGGGTTGGTATGTAGTATTTGGGTGAAAACCATTTAAAATAACCATATGAAATCATAACAAGAAAGAAACTCCTAACAAAAAGTGACAAATTAAAACTTAGGGTCTTTTTTCTGTAAATGACTGTACGTAGGCAGGGTATAAAATCGCAAGAAACATATTATATGCATTACGGATATCCACCCCGTTCAGGGTGGATAGAAGGACATGCGTTTCCGAATATCCGCCTTAGGGTGGATAAACGGAATAAGCCTCTTCAGCTTGAAGCCACTTTTAGTAATTAAATTTGTCTTCAATAATGAGTGATTGTGCAGGACGAATAGTTTGAAACGCATAAAAAGCGCGAAATGGCAAGTGAAGGAGTGTCCTCCGGAGCTGGTGTTGGCTGACATCAGCCGGCGACTGTCCACCGACCCGACCCCCGCGGCCATCGCGCAGAACAACCGGACCTTTGTCGAGAAATTGCTCAAGGTTAGTAGCTGTAGCCCGAATATATATGTACAAGCTGTCGCAAAATTCAACTATAAGTTGAAAGTAGGTAATAGATTAAAGCATAAGAACTATTAGGAAAATAATAATGACTTAAATGGTCGATAAGTATATGCTTAGGATTAAAGAAGGGTATACTTTTAGATTAAGGATCAATTTACGAAGTGATGATTCGAGAACTAGGCTCAGTTGCAAATATATCGAAATAATTTACATTAAGTGTTCATTAACAGAAACAGATTTGTCAATTCTTTCTATGACTATGATGTCTAAATTATTTAAATATTAATGCTGATGGCTTTTATGAATTGAACTATCACATGCCCTAGGCTAGCTTATCTTTGTATTGAGGGACACGCTGTAGAGGCAAATTCTCGTAGTTGGCTGCCTCAGGGCTCATCGTCAGGTCTCATAATAAACGCACTAAGAGCTCAATGAACTTGCTCGTGCATTACACATGCGATTTACACAACATAGGTGTACAGACTAGGGAAGAGGTGTCGAATTTAAGTTTTATTAACGGAAGCATAGAAGTAGGGGAAAATATGGGATAGAAACAAAGAAATAGTAAGTATTCTACCAAATAATTGTATCCATTGTATTGTTACAAAAAGATTTACTCTCCTTTAAAAAATATAAATAATTTCTTAAATATAAGACAGTTTTCGTTCGTAAGACACGTGAGTTGCGCCCGATTATTATTAATTACGAGGGCTGCTATTTATGTATCCGGAATAAAAAAAGAAACAAACATATATCAATTAATATGGTTTTATTGCTTCTCAAAATATTCGCCGCTCAGATCTATACACTTTTGCATGCGTTGAAACCAATTTTCATAGCACTTTTTCCACTCAGACTGAGGTATCTCCAAAACGTGCATTTTGAACGCATCGACTGCCTCTTCGCGGCTCGAAAAACGTTGACCACGTAATTTTTTCTTCACATTTGGAAATAAATAAAAATCATTGGGTGCCAAATCAGGGCTGTACGGCGGATGACCTGTCAATTCGATCTTTTGAGCTTCTAAAAACTGAGTTGTGACGGCCGACCTGTGACAGCTAGCATTGTCGTGATGCAGAATGATTCTACGTTGTCGGTTAGTCTTTCTTATTTGTTCAAAGACTTCCGGCAAACAAATGGTCGTATACCACTCCGAATTAACAGTTTTACGATTCTCTAAAGGCACTGTAGCTACATGGCCATTTATACCAAAAAAACAAGCGACCATTTGCTTCAATGTGCTTTTTGCACGAATAACTTTTGTTGGGTTCGGCTCATCTTGGAACACCCACACCGTGGACTGCTGCTTAGTTTCGGGGTCGTAAGCGTAGATCCAAGATTCGTCACCTGTGTAGATATTATAAACAGCTTTTGACGCACCACGGTTGTATTTTTTTAACATTTCTTTGCACCAATCGACACGAGCCTGTTTTTGATCAATACTCAAGTTGTGCGGAATCCAACGGGAGCAAATTTTTTTTACAGCTAAATGTTCATGAAGTATCTTATGTATGCTCGTCATACTAATGCCCAGAGATGCCTCTATCTCACGATATGTAACATGACGATCTTGAGTTATTAGTTCCCGGACAGCATCGATGTTTTGAGGTACAACGACCGTTTTAGGGCGACCTTCTTTAATTTCATCAGTAAGCTTAGATCGTCCACGATTAAACTCGCTAAACCAGTGATACACAGTGGTCTTTGAGGGTGCTTCATCCCCAAAAGTTGAAGTAAGCTGATCGATGCACTGTTTTTGAGTTAGACCACGCCGAAAATCGTAAAAAATCATGGCACGAAAATGTTCACGAGTTAAATCCATGGTGGTGAAGACACGCAATTTTCAAAATGACGCTACGATGTGAAAACAATTGACAGTCACATAAAAATAAATGTATTCTAAAGCTAAAGAGTTCTATTTTTAAATGATGTAATTACTTTTTAAATTATTGTTCTGTAAGTGGCCAGTTCCGGATACATAAATAGCAGCCCTCGTATTAAAAATAAATAACAACACACTTTCTTGGCACTACATTTAGGACAAAAGGAAAAAAATGTTCAAAACATAACCTTTATTGACACCAAAATTCTCAACTTGAATATTAAAAGACGACTTGTTTTTATTCATATGACTTTAACCAAATTGGATATGGATTTATTTTATTAATTCAAAACTCACTGTACAAACCTTTTATACGTTCAGGAATGCAAGAGCAAAACCAAACGCATGTTGGTAGAGAAGATGGGCACAGAAGAAGCGGTTCTAGGTCTCGGGAGTTCAGTGTCAGTAACAGGCGTAGAAGAGAGCACGATGATAGCGGCACTTTGCGATTTACTTGAGAGGCTGTGGGCACACGGTTTGCAGCATCGAGCCGGTAGGTCGGCGCTGTGGGCACATTTGCTTAACTATCAAGAGTTGGAACAGTGCACTGACTCTACTAAACCGATTGATCCGAATTATTTGACACCTGGTAAGTACGTTTTGAAAACGTGGTTCATGTAATTTACTTCGTATGTTTTTGCTTGCAAATAAAAAAAAAACGTTTATTTTTCCGGTGTTTTGCTATGAGTAATATAAATTATACTATTGTGATGAAAATGAAGATGAATTTTTAATTAATATAAAATATGTAATATGTTTCTTTTTAACATGCAGCATTGGCTTGGTGTGTTTTGAGAAAACGTCTCGATTGTAAGTATACCGCCGCAGCATGAGCAATGCGAAATTTTTGACAATCACTAACGACCGATTTCTGAATTGAGTATTCCAGCTGAGAACAACTTAAGTATCGTTCTGTCGTATTGAAATCTTAACAACTGAATGAAACAACACGATACTTAAGTCGTTCTCAGCTTGAATACTCAATTCAGAAATCAGGCGTAAGCTTTTATAAAAATGATGAAAATTACATAGTAACTCCCACACGCCCTTACGGGAGTTGAATAGTTATTGAACTTAATCTATTAATACTATATCAATAAATTTTCAAATTCTTTTTCAATACTTTACTTGTTAAAGTAAACACCAAATACGTTAAAATTGATATATTAATCAATATAAAAATAACATATTCACATTCTTGAAAAACTTCTATAATACACGGGAAAAAATATAGAACAAAAAACAATCTATTTTATATACGTCAATTCTTAATGACAAATCATAAATTCATAAATTGTTAAATACAAAAGAGGTTTGTTTAACACTGCCCCTTAATTGAACAATTAACAATAACCAAAATTGTAGAATTATAATAACTGAAGCATAAACAGAAAACATAACAAAAATCATAAATTTAAGCACTTAACAAAATATTCATGTTTCACTTTACTTAACGCTTTTGTCATTAAATCTGCTTCTAAATCTTTAGATGGTTTATAACACAAATCAATAATATTATTCTTAACACATTCTTGTATAAAATGATGTTGTACGTCAATATGTTTTGTACGTCTGAAACATTCCGTATCAACAATTTTTAATGTACTACGGTTATCGTTGAATACAGTAATTGGTTTGTGATTCCTGTAATTTAATTCATATAAAAAGTTGTTGATAAATTTTGCTTCTTTCACTGAATTACCAAGAGCATAATATTCAGCCTCAGTACTAGAACAAGCAACAAGTTTTTGTTTTTGACTGTACCAATTAACTACACAATGACCAAATTTCGAAATAAATCCAGAGTATGATTTCCTATCATTAGTATCCCCTGCCCAATCTGCGTCGGATAAAATTTCAATTTTACTACTTCCTCTCCTAAATTTTAGTCCGTAGTTGATTGTGCCAGACAAATATCTTAAAACACGTTTTGCAGCAAGCCAGTGAGATTCATCATAACATGTGTTATATTGACTTAATTTGCTACAACAGAAAGCTATATCTGGACGGGTGCATACAGCAAGATACATTAGACTACCAATAAGTTCTTGGTATGGAAATTTATTATCAACATTTTGTGCTTTAGGCAAGTTAAAATTGACTTCCATTGGTGTAGAAATCGGGTTACAATTTTCCATTCCGAATCTAATCAAGACATTTTTAATATATTCCGATTGAGTTAAAGTTAAAATACCGTTCTCCCTATCTCGGTCCACTTTCATACCTAGAGCTTGTTTGACAGGTCCCAGCAACTTAATATCGAAATGAGACTTAAGTAATTTGTAAAGTTTTTCTTTTTGCTGCCTATCAGAACTAAAAACAAAAAAATCATCAACATAAAGTGCAATAATAACTGCATCTTTAATATATACACATTTTTCGCTCTTTAATTGTATAAAGCCATCTGTAATCAATACTTCGTTAACTTTTTCATTCCAAGCACGACTTGCTTGCTTAAGACCATATAAGCTTTTTCTTAGCAAACAAACTTTATGCTGTCCTTCGACAACAAAACCATCAGGTTTTATTTTATTTATTTATTCCAAAAAAAAAGGTTGTTCCATATATATAGTTTCTGATAAATTTCCATGCAGAAAAGCAGTATTTACATCAATATGTTCAATATCCATATCATACTCAACACTAATAGCAAACAATAAACGTAATGTGCAGTGACGAACTACAGGTGAAAAAGTTTCTTGGTAATCAATACCATAAATTTGATTAAAACCTTTTGCAACTAAACGAGCTTTATATTTTTCAAATTTCCCGCTAGGATCTACTTTCTCTTTGAATACCCATTTACTCTTAATAATATTTCCATCTTTAGGTCTATCTACAATATCCCATTCTTTATGTAACATAAGAGAATTATATTCTTCTTGCATAGCCTTCAACCAAAAAATAGCCTTATCACTATTAATAGCTTGCTTAAAACTTTTCGGTTCATTCATATTAAAGAAAGATAAATCTGAAAAATAGTTCATTTCATAATCTCTGAACCTAATAGGTAGTTTATGTTCACGTACAGGCCTAATATTTTCTATATTTACATTTGCATCATCAGGTAAATTAATATCGATAGGTTCATTTTCTATTATTGAATTGTTAGGTAAAGAATTCATTTCAACTTGCTCATCATGTAAAACTACTTCTTGTACAGTAGATTCATTATTAGATAAATCAACATCAAAAGAGTTTGTACTAAAATCTTCTTTATTATTTACATCATTATTTATTATCATCACATCTATATTATTGGATGAATTTGGAACTTTAGAAGAATCATTTTTATAACTAATACCTAAAGTGTTCTCAATAAATTCAACAGATCGAGCTTTAGTTAATTTAGTTCCATCATCTGGATCGCCTAGTCTATAACCCTTAGTGTAATCACAGTAGCCTAACATAATAAATGGTTTTGACTTCGGATCAAGTTTAGTGCGTTGATGGTTAGGAGTAAGTGCATAAGCAGTACAACCAAATACTCTAAGGTGGCTCAAATTAACTTTACGACCTTTCCATAACTCTTCAGGAGTAATTCCAGACAAAGCATTAGTTGGACTACGATTTTTAAGATAACATGCCGTATTTATTGCTTCTGCCCAATATTTTTTATCTAAATTTGCATCCTGCAACATTGACCTAGCTTTTTCAAGTATAGTTCTATTGAGTCGCTCAGCAACACCATTTTGTTGTGGAGTATAAGGAACCGTTGTTTCGTGAATTATACCACATTTTAATAAATAATTTCTAAAACTTTTGTTGCAATATTCGGTGCCATTGTCACTTCGAAATCTTTTAATATTTAAATTTAATTGGTTCTCCACCATCGTTTTAAATTCAATAAATGTATTCAATACTGATATTTTATCTTTAGATTTAAGGAAATAAATAAATGATTTACGAGTATAGTCATCGGTAAACGTTATAAAGTAACGATGTCCGCTCCAACTATTAACTGACATTGGACCACATATATCAGAATGTATTAAATCTAGTTTAGTCTGACTTCTATGTGCCTGACCACGCGGAAAACACATACTTTTTTGTCTTCCTTCAATACAAGGAACACAAGGTTGTAAATTACCATTTGTAAAATTAACACCGTTTGCTATGTTACGAAGAACTAACATACCTCTATAACTTAAATGTCCAAGACGTCTATGCCATAACTCTACAGAATCTGAATTGGTCATTAAAGCTTTACCGTCCGGGCTAGTACTATGTTCTTGGTAGTTGACAGATGATTCTAAAGAAACCGGTTTTTGATCAAGTTTGTAAAGACCGTTCACGTTGCTAGCTGTTAAATCACAGGAACCAGTGATAGTTACATTATCCTTCCTGTAAATAAAACATTTATTAATATCAAATATTAGTACATATCCCTTTTCCGTAATTTTATCAACAGATAAAAGGTTTGCAGCTGCATTTGGAACATATAAAGCATTTCTTATAGTTATTTGTTTGTCATCAAACATAGTAACATTAATATCACCTGAACCTTGACTATAAATCTTTTCATTATTAGCTGTAGTAATCTCTGAAATATTATTCTGAGTATAATTGGTAATCCAATCTTTATTATTAGTCATATGATTAGTAGAACCAGAGTCTAAAATCCAGCTACAGTCAGTGACATTACTTACGTACGACTTTTCATTTAAGTATAAAGAAAAATTTGCGGAACTTCCCTTTTTAGATGAATGGTCTGAAGAATTATTCATAAATTTCTTCTTTCCCTTTTTAAACTTACGACATTTTGGCTTAATATGGCCCTTTTGGTGACAATTGTGACATACAGGAACAAAAGAATCTTTTGTCATCAATACTTTATCAGTGTGATTTGATGTTGAAATATCTCTTTTAAATTCTCCTTGAATTAATTGACTTTTCACAAAATCTGAAGTCAACTTCGTGTGAGTAGCTTCCATCGCCATAATCATAGCATCAAAATCGGATGGTAGACCTATAAGCATTAATTCTGCTAGCTCCTCGTCGTCAATATTGATACCAATATCTGCCAATTCTTGAGTAGTTGATATGATATTGCCAAGATATAAATCCATATTATTGAAGTCCACATATTTAATATTAGCTAATTTTCGTTTAAGATTTAAGCGTCGACTTATGCCTGAATTTTCATAAGCCGCTTTTAACTTCATCCAGGCTTCGTGAGCAGTTGTTGCATTTCTTACATGTGGATAACATATCGATTCCACATTCAAGCAAATTTTTGCGTATGCTCTTTGGTCTAATGATGGATTAGAGGACGATGCAACTTCACCATTTGTAATATTCCAAAGACCATTTTCTATGAGCAGTAATTTCATTTTGAATTTCCATGTGCTATAGTTATTAATTCCATTTAATTTTATGATATTCATATTGGAGTTGGTACTTATTATATAGTTACCAGATTCATGTGAAGATGATGATGTACTTGGGTTTTCCATTTTTTATATAATTTTAAAAAATGTTTATTAACTAATTGCCCATAACCAATGTTAAAGTAAACACCAAATACGTTAAAATTGATATATTAATCAATATAAAAATAACATATTCACATTCTTGAAAAACTTCTACAATACACGGGAAAAAATATAGAACAAAAAACAATCTATTTTATATACGTCAATTCTTAATGACAAATCATAAATTCATAAATTGTTAAATACAAAAGAGGTTTGTTTAACATTACTGATGGAGATCATTGAGTTTTTTTTCAGTAAAAAAAACAGTGTGTCACTCATATGTCTTAACCTATTTTAAAACCAATTAATACTTATCGTATCCCAGATTTATCAGCGGTTGGCGCAGAAGTAGAAGCCCAACAGAGTTCTAACAGCAGTTCGCGTTCCCGAGACAGCTCTCGAGGTGGTTCCCGGGACAGTTCTCGAGACCGACTGAGTAACTCGGGAACTTTGGAGAGACGGTCTTCGCAACCAGTCACTAACCCACTGAGACCGTTGCCCGAAAGTCTTACATTTGATATGCGGTTAGTATGATTATGGAAATAATAATTCTGATTTGATACCACTGGTTTACGTCTACTGATGTAGTGAAAATATATCACAGCATACTAATCTGCCGCCTTTATCATAAAAGAGCTAACTGGGTAAATAAGGGGGTTTTTCCGGAATTTAGTAATTTGTGTATATTTTTGATCAGCTCTTCTTCATCAAATCAAAATATTTATTATTTTTCACCATAAAAAACAAACTAATAATGGTTATATCAACTAAATCAGTGATCACTTTTTATTAAAAGGACCCTCGATCATATATACCAAAGATGCCGCACTGCATACAAATTCAATGCACGAAAGGGGACCACGAGAATGACAAGACTGTTTGACAATTAAATATTTATTTTACTACAATTATCGACCTTACCGCATTTTCTTAAGACCTATCTGGGGGCACGGCAGTGCCCCTGCCAAGTCTCGAGCAAAACGGGCACGGCCGTACCATCTTTTCTCGAAGCGGTTCGCGGCTGTTTTATTTATTTCAAGATCTAGCACGCGTCTGTCAGTGAAACAGTGCTTACCATATAAAAAACACTGTTATGCCGGGCCATTTTTTGTGCTTTGTTGGCGTATCTTTGGTATATATGATCGAAGAAAAGGACGGCAGATTAAATAATTATTTATTAATCAACAATTAATTTACAGAGTTCTTTTGCTGTATGCGTCATGCTTCAAAAGTGATCAGAAACAATGCTTATTATTCGCTCAATTAAATGAAATTCGTTTGATTCTTTTATCTAAATACCCTTTTTTCTGATTTCAGCAACGTCCAAGCGATGACAGATATAAAAACGGAGATAGGTTATGCTCGCGCCTGGGTTCGCCTGTCCCTCGAAAAGAAACTCCTGTCCAAACATCTTCGGGAACTATTAGCAGACACAACTCTACTTCGCTCCCAGTACAAGAGAAATGCGTTTTTACGCTGTGAAGAGGAGAGGGAACAATTTCTTTATCATTTGCTGACGTTGAACGCTGTCGATTACTACTGTTTTACTAATACTTATCCGACAACAAGTAAGAGCATATTTTGTTTGATTTAAGTATATTCACTTATTATTATTTTAAGTGTATGCATACACAAACTCAAGGCTAAAAATATGAATCGTACCCAGAGATTTAGAATTAGACATTCTTCAGCCACGTTTGGAAGTTGAGTGAGGGACAGGATTGAATATAAATGTTTTCTGTGATACGTCTCTAGCCGCTTAACCCAAAATTCACTTATGAACCTTAGATACCCTAAGTCACCTCTTACTGACAACACCAAAAACAAATTAATTAGTGTAATTATAAGCTGATACACAGCTATACGATAGTATATAATCATAATATATAATCACCCCTGCAACTGGGACCAACATCTAAATATAATTACTGCCATCATGCCTACGTATACTTTAAACTACCACACAACTTTAAATCCCAAAGGAGGGAATACTGAGCTACAGAATTAGAAATTCCTCACCCATATTTGGAACGTTTACTGGGGCAAAGATTTTTTGTTTACATACATATACTCACGGCTATGAATCCCTTGAAGGGGTAGCCAGAGCTAGAGAATTAGAAATTCCTTAGCCACTTTAAGAAGTTGCGTGGGGAAATGATAAATTGACATGACCAGAAGGGCAAGCACGAGCCGTGTTTAAACTAGTTATCGCGTGGGATAAAGCAGCCATCTCTTACGCACTTACTTAGTATCGTATACTGCCATCTCATTCTAACCGTTATCGTGTCGATAAAATAGTGCTCGTGCTTGCCCTACTGGAGTGAAAATAATAACAATGTGTTGAATTTACCTTTTCTAACAATTTTCCCTTACTTGACATTCAAAAGTGGCTGAACAATTTATATTTCCAAGGCTCTGGCTATCCCTTGTTGAGACTCAATAGCCAAATTTATTATTTTTCAAGCCAAAATTATTCCTCAGAATTGCCATACCGAGTACTGATAGTGCCTTCACGCAAGGCAAGCCAAACGACTGCCAACTGCTGGATAGCTATATCGGGTGCCAACGGGGAATCCACGCCCAAGATATCCATTCCTAAGAATACGTATGAGTTTGTGTTTCATGTAAGTATAATTTTAGTTAAATAGCATTTTAGTAACATTACCATCAAAATGTCGCTGTTATAATTAATTTGCAGTGCACATTTACACATTACAAATTATTTGTTGAAATTTATGTATGTGCTAATTTTAGATTGTTTTTGCGATTTTGAAACAATTGCTTACAACACTGAAACTGATAGATAATCGTTGTCCACAAACTATAGTGATTAATCAGAATTTATCTTGAACAAGTAATTAGTATAAATAAGTAGTTACTTCACGAGTGGATCGCCCCGCCCCGCTTTCCTTACACATTAAAAGTAGAAGCATAAAAATCGATACTCCTTATTACAACAGTTATTCGTCCGTAAAAGATGCATCAAATCGGTCCAGGCGTATCACGGATTGGTACGAAGAAAAAAAAAATTATATTTTGGTATATATTTAGTTAGTCAAAAGCACTTTTATGTTTAAAACATACACTCAAAATTTATTTCTTCGCATATGTTTCTTTAATTAATTATTAACAAATTGCTTCCAGCACAAAAACCTGGGAATCCTGTCGACACTACGCATCGGCCACGACAACTCAGGACTGTCTCCGCGCTGGCTGCTGGAACACGTTTTTGTAAGAAATGAGGTCACGGGACACACTTACACGTGAGTTACTTACTATTTAATTTATTATTTTATCATAACATAATTTAGGAAATTCACAGCTGTTTCCGTTATCATTAGTTTTTATGGTTCTGTACGAAATAAGGAAAACGGTACCCTATTACAAATACTGTCTGTCCGTCTGTATGTCACGAAGATGTCTCCATGAATTGTGATTGTAGATAGAAATCTGGGACAATTGTTTAAGTTATATTTATGTGAATTTTTCTTTTTATATAAGTTTGTATTTTAGTCATGCCCTGCGGCAACGGCTGAATATATTTATTTCTTAATTTCTAAATGTTAAATTGTTGGATTTAGAGTCAGTTCGATATTTTCGGTCATGTTCATGTATCTTACAGATCAAAACTGCTCAAACTTGACATATTTTACCTAATTAGATAAATATTAAGCTACAAAACTTATGGTTATTCAATCACTGTGGATGCGCTTAGACCAATTGTGCGTTTATTGCTTGGGCGTTTATAGTTTGCGGAACGTGATAATTTTTCGTGCATACAGCCATTAGCTTTACCTGTCGTATTAAAACTAACTACCTCCAGCTTCCCCTGCAACCGCTGGCTCGGCGCTGGCGTAGACGACAGTTCTAAGGAACGACTTATTTATTTATTATAAACTTATAGTAGTCAGAATGCTACGACTCGCGTCTCTCTACAATTTGGCTACTATAACTCGTAGTAATATTAATGTATCTTTTCAGATTCCCCTGCAACCGCTGGCTCGGCGCTGGCGTAGACGACGGTTCTACGGAGCGCCTACTACTAGGCAGACTGCTACGACCCGTCCCCGCCCCGGCCCCCGCGCCCGCCACCACCCCGCACACGCCCTCCGCTACGCATCTCTCTACGTCCACTATACAGCATATGATTGGTGAGTATCAGTTATATTTCTAGTTATTATATATTTTTTTATTCGCATTGTACTTTATTTTTAGGTAATAAAGACAAAAATAATTAATTTATTGTTTTCAACTATTACTAACTGAAGAAAAAGCCATTCGAGATAATTGGAATCTAGGTATTAACGATAACATATCTTAGGAAATTTGTTAAACAGTAAATGTTTTTCTATTAACCTATGTCAGCCATTTTGTAAACACGATATTGCTTCTAAAGTCTGATTTTTAATTCGAGTCAGTAAAATGACAGGTGCTACTGTCACTGATACATACAAAAAGATGTATCAGTGACAGTTGCACTTGTCATTTTACTGACTCGAATTAAAAATCAGACTTTAACTTACTTATGACTGATTGTTGATGTTCCTGTTTCAATGAAAACATTGGCATATTACATTTGACTGCAATATTTCTTAACTTTCATTGAAATAATTTACCTTGAATTATAATAACATACTAATTAGTTGATTTATAATCAGTTAGCAGCACAGGATCTGTCGTTGTGGAGATCTATTGGCTGATGAAGTTTATTAAAAATTTAGTTGAATGTACCTTTACCTCAATTACTTTTAGGTCGAAAAAATCACGGGCACTTTCATAAGTTCAAGTATAAAAAAACATGTATAATAAAATTATAATGCAATTTTTTCAGGTGATTGCGTGAACGCAATAGTGAAATGGCACTACGAATCTAAGAGAGACAAGGACGCCAATTCTTTGAGCATACTGCTCTGTGGGGAAAATGGTTTGGTGAAATGTTTGGAGCAGGCGTTTCTGTGTGGATTCAAATCGGCGAGACTGTTTGGGAAGAATCTGTTCATTTGGGACTATTTCGGTAATTTAATTATAATAGAATAGCATAAGGCTGATATACCTACTTAAGAGTAAATAATTCAGACTTATGTCTTCGAAACTATCAGGAATGTTTATAAAAAGCTCGATCCAGTTATTTTTTCATATGCTGCATATTCAAAATATGGATGTATGTTGAGTTATGATGACATTTTAAAATTTCTTTCATTTAAAAACCGTTTAATAAATAAGTAGGTATGCATAAGAATATATTAAAAGAGTTCTATCTAAGAATCTATTATGGTTTTGGATAGAGTTCTGTATTTCAAAAACTAGTTACTATAATTGAGTTATAGAATAGACTGTTCACAAATCACACTTATACGAGGTTGTCGTTAAATTTATATATGATAATAAATTTAACTATAAAGACGGGAGTCAGTTTTGTTTACACTGGCATCCTCGTAGCTGATTAGGTGATCACCAACGTGAGTTGATCGCACACCTACACATACGCGAATCGAATCTATGGGCCGTGCAAGTCTACGGGCAACTTTCATCGGTCATCGCCCACTTAGCTTCAAACCAGCAGCGTGTGGGAGTACTGTTAGAGCGCACACTACTGCGGACTCACTCGCATATAGCAGCATCTCACTCATATTCCTATATTGCGGTACGTAAATGTTTTTCGAGCTAAGCATAAATACAAATTATAAGTTAATACACAACAGGGTGTACTGACCAGTATATCTTTGCTGTTTCCACAAGCATATACTAATATGAGCAGTGCATGGGGTTGCACTTATCACAGTACATATACCATTACTTTCTATCCACCCGTAGACGCGCGTTTGTAGCGATACACACGCAAGTCAGACACAACCTTTTTTTTGTAATAAAAACCGCGCAGGAAACGTGTTACACAGAAACGCACGTCGACGCGATGAGCAGAGGCCCTCAAAATTTTTAGTTTACCGGCTCATAAATGAGATGGTACAGGTTTGTAGATCTAGTATATTGTTAATTTGATAAGATGCTTTTATCAGTTGGGATCGCGCGAGAATCTATAATGGTGCCGTTTGAAAATCCGTGTCTCAGGCGTCACTACACCGGTGAAGTATGCTGAAACGGCATGCATTTCACAGTTCCAGGGTCGCAAAAGTATCGCAAACAATGTGTTGTTAAATGATGGTTCAAAACTCAAACGTTCACGTTGTATATCCCCGAAGGGTTGGCAGAGGTACTAAAACTTCTGAACTTCATGTGGCATTGACACCTAGGGTTCAGAATACCCACGTTTTGCTTAGACAGTGTACTCACGTGATAGGGGGCAGGGCTAACGCCGTTTTGAACGAATACACTGTCACATGACTATGTACAACTCAGCCATGTGGGTTTCCTCAAGATTTTTTCCCACACCGTTAAACGCAATGATAAATAAACCACACATATGTCTTTAGAAAAGACAAATTGATGTAGGTCATACCCGGGATTTGAACCCTCATCGTCTGCACGATAAGCGGTGTTCTATCCACTGAGATATCACGGTTGCCTTGTAGTGGCTGTTGATTGTTAACTGTAACAGTTTTTTTGTGTCTCTGTCATTGTGAATAAATGTATTATTTTCTTTTTTATAGTCCGCGTAAGAGACGAGTTCAAGCAAAGTCTGTCGGACGAGGCGCCCCCCGCCCCCGCCCCGGGCTGGGGCGCGGCCGGCGAGCACCGCGCGATCTGGCGCTGCTACTGCCATCTCGTGGACGAGGTGGCCAGTGCGGGCCGCGCGCTCGGACAGGACGGACGCTTCCAGCTCTTTGTGTGTCTGAGCTTGAGGTAACTATTGTATGCTCCAGTTTAAGTATAGTGTATCTGCTACTGCCATCTCGTGGACGAGGTGGCCAGTGCGGGCCGCGCGCTCGGACAGGACGGACGCTTCCAGCTCTTTGTGTGTCTGAGCTTGAGGTAACTATTGTATGCTCCAGTTTAAGTATAGTGTATCTGCTACTGCCATCTCGTGGACGAGGTGGCCAGTGCGGGCCGCGCGCTCGGACAGGACGGACGCTTCCAGCTCTTTGTGTGTCTGAGCTTGAGGTAACTATTGTATGCTCCAGTTTAAGTATAGTGTATCTGCTACTGCCATCTCGTGGACGAGGTGGCCAGTGCGGGCCGTGCGCTCGGACAGGACGGACGCTTCCAGCTCTTTGTGTGTCTGAGCTTGAGGTAACTATTGTATGCTCCAGTTTAAGTATAGTGTATCTGCTACTGCCATCTCGTGGACGAGGTGGCCAGTGCGGGCCGCGCGCTCGGACAGGACGGACGCTTCCAGCTCTTTGTGTGTCTGAGCTTGAGGTAACTATTGTATGCTCCAGTTTAAGTATAGTGTATCTGCTACTGCCATCTCGTGGACGAGGTGGCCAGTGCGGGCCGCGCGCTCGGACAGGACGGACGCTTCCAGCTCTTCGTGTGTCTCAGCTTGAGGTAACTATTGTATGCTCCAGTTTAAGTATAGTGTATCTGCTACTGCCATCTCGTGGACGAGGTGGCCAGTGCGGGCCGCGCGCTCGGACAGGACGGACGCTTCCAGCTCTTCGTGTGTCTCAGCTTGAGGTAACTATTGTATGCTCCAGTTTAAGTATAGTGTATCTGCTACTGCCATCTCGTGGACGAGGTGGCCAGTGCGGGCCGCGCGCTCGGACAGGACGGACGCTTCCAGCTCTTTGTGTGTCTGAGCTTGAGGTAACTATTGTATGCTCCAGTTTAAGTATAGTGTATCTGCTACTGCCATCTCGTGGACGAGGTGGCCAGTGCGGGCCGCGCGCTCGGACAGGACGGACGCTTCCAGCTCTTCGTGTGTCTCAGCTTGAGGTAACTATTGTATGCTCCAGTTTAAGTATAGTGTATCTGCTACTGCCATCTCGTGGACGAGGTGGCCAGTGCGGGCCGCGCGCTCGGACAGGACGGACGCTTCCAGCTCTTCGTGTGTCTCAGCTTGAGGTAACTATTGTATGCTCCAGTTTAAGTATAGTGTATCTGCTACTGCCATCTCGTGGACGAGGTGGCCAGTGCGGGCCGCGCGCTCGGACAGGACGGACGCTTCCAGCTCTTCGTGTGTCTCAGCTTGAGGTAACTATTGTATGCTCCAGTTTAAGTATAGTGTATCTGCTACTGCCATCTCGTGGACGAGGTGGCCAGTGCGGGCCGCGCGCTCGGACAGGACGGACGCTTCCAGCTCTTCGTGTGTCTCAGCTTGAGGTAACTATTGTATGCTCCAGTTTAAGTATAGTGTATCTGCTACTGCCATCTCGTGGACGAGGTGGCCAGTGCGGGCCGCGCGCTCGGACAGGACGGACGCTTCCAGCTCTTTGTGTGTCTGAGCTTGAGGTAACTATTGTATGCTCCAGTTTAAGTATAGTGTATCTGCTACTGCCATCTCGTGGACGAGGTGGCCAGTGCGGGCCGTGCGCTCGGACAGGACGGACGCTTCCAGCTCTTTGTGTGTCTGAGCTTGAGGTAACTATTGTATGCTCCAGTTTAAGTATAGTGTATCTGCTACTGCCATCTCGTGGACGAGGTGGCCAGTGCGGGCCGCGCGCTCGGACAGGACGGACGCTTCCAGCTCTTTGTGTGTCTGAGCTTGAGGTAACTATTGTATGCTCCAGTTTAAGTATAGTGTATCTGCTACTGCCATCTCGTGGACGAGGTGGCCAGTGCGGGCCGCGCGCTCGGACAGGACGGACGCTTCCAGCTCTTTGTGTGTCTGAGCTTGAGGTAACTATTGTATGCTCCAGTTTAAGTATAGTGTATCTGCTACTGCCATCTCGTGGACGAGGTGGCCAGTGCGGGCCGCGCGCTCGGACAGGACGGACGCTTCCAGCTCTTTGTGTGTCTGAGCTTGAGGTAACTATTGTATGCTCCAGTTTAAGTATAGTGTATCTGCTACTGCCATCTCGTGGACGAGGTGGCCAGTGCGGGCCGCGCGCTCGGACAGGACGGACGCTTCCAGCTCTTTGTGTGTCTGAGCTTGAGGTAACTATTGTATGCTCCAGTTTAAGTATAGTGTATCTGCTACTGCCATCTCGTGGACGAGGTGGCCAGTGCGGGCCGCGCGCTCGGACAGGACGGACGCTTCCAGCTCTTTGTGTGTCTGAGCTTGAGGTAACTATTGTATGCTCCAGTTTAAGTATAGTGTATCTGCTACTGCCATCTCGTGGACGAGGTGGCCAGTGCGGGCCGTGCGCTCGGACAGGACGGACGCTTCCAGCTCTTTGTGTGTCTGAGCTTGAGGTAACTATTGTATGCTCCAGTTTAAGTATAGTGTATCTGCTACTGCCATCTCGTGGACGAGGTGGCCAGTGCGGGCCGCGCGCTCGGACAGGACGGACGCTTCCAGCTCTTTGTGTGTCTGAGCTTGAGGTAACTATTGTATGCTCCAGTTTAAGTATAGTGTATCTGCTACTGCCATCTCGTGGACGAGGTGGCCAGTGCGGGCCGCGCGCTCGGACAGGACGGACGCTTCCAGCTCTTTGTGTGTCTGAGCTTGAGGTAACTATTGTATGCTCCAGTTTAAGTATAGTGTATCTGCTACTGCCATCTCCTGGACGAGGTGGCCAGTGCGGGCCGCGCGCTCGGACAGGACGGACGCTTCCAGCTCTTTGTGTGTCTGAGCTTGAGGTAACTATTGTATGCTCCAGTTTAAGTATAGTGTATCTGCTACTGCCATCTCGTGGACGAGGTGGCCAGTGCGGGCCGCGCGCTCGGACAGGACGGACGCTTCCAGCTCTTCGTGTGTCTCAGCTTGAGGTAACTATTGTATGCTCCAGTTTAAGTATAGTGTATCTGCTACTGCCATCTCGTGGACGAGGTGGCCAGTGCGGGCCGCGCGCTCGGACAGGACGGACGCTTCCAGCTCTTCGTGTGTCTCAGCTTGAGGTAACTATTGTATGCTCCAGTTTAAGTATAGTGTATCTGCTACTGCCATCTCGTGGACGAGGTGGCCAGTGCGGGCCGCGCGCTCGGACAGGACGGACGCTTCCAGCTCTTTGTGTGTCTGAGCTTGAGGTAACTATTGTATGCTCCAGTTTAAGTATAGTGTATCTGCTACTGCCATCTCGTGGACGAGGTGGCCAGTGCGGGCCGCGCGCTCGGACAGGACGGACGCTTCCAGCTCTTCGTGTGTCTCAGCTTGAGGTAACTATTGTATGCTCCAGTTTAAGTATAGTGTATCTGCTACTGCCATCTCGTGGACGAGGTGGCCAGTGCGGGCCGCGCGCTCGGACAGGACGGACGCTTCCAGCTCTTCGTGTGTCTCAGCTTGAGGTAACTATTGTATGCTCCAGTTTAAGTATAGTGTATCTGCTACTGCCATCTCGTGGACGAGGTGGCCAGTGCGGGCCGCGCGCTCGGACAGGACGGACGCTTCCAGCTCTTCGTGTGTCTCAGCTTGAGGTAACTATTGTATGCTCTAGTTTAAGTATAGTGTATCTGCTACAGCCATCTCGTGGACGAGGTGGCCAGTGCGGGCCGCGCGCTCGGACAGGACGGACGCTTCCAGCTCTTCGTGTGTCTCAGCTTGAGGTAACTATTGTATGCTCCAGTTTAAGTATAGTGTATCTGCTACTGCCATCTCGTGGACGAGGTGGCCAGTGCGGGCCGCGCGCTTTGACAGGACGGACGCTTCCAGCTCTTCGTCTGTCTCAGCTTGAGGTAACTATTTTACTGTCTAAGACTTTTCATGCACAAGTGTAACAGGATGGACGCTTCCAGCCGTTCGTGTGTCTCAGCTTGCGGTAACTATAATACTGTCTAAGACTTTCCATGAACCAGTTTAAGTATAGTCTATCTGCTGCTTTCATCTCGTCGAAGTTCTCGTTCCGGGCGGACAACTGTCACCACGAGCACCTCCGCGGAATCGCCCCGCTACACGCACGACCGCCCGACGGGTGACCGCTGCCTCGGGAACTCGCGCGCTCCCCGGAGTCGCAAGACACGTGACCCCGGGGACCGCCCCTTCCACTGCCAACTGCCCCGACGTCAGTCCCGAGGGTGAGGTGCGTGACACTCATCCTCACCCTCCCTCACCCTCCTTAGTGGCTTATCCCCAGAAATGGGGATAGCCACCCCTCCCCTCTATCGCCTGGGGAGGTGCTCAATGACCGGGGGGGACGTTCCCCTCCGTGACGAAGCTGGGCCATGGGGGCAACCCCGACGCCCATCCCGCGCGTGCCGAGCCTGGTCCTTTGTGCCGCGTGGATTGAAATAGAAAAACATTTAACTAATCAATTGTTGCGCTAACCCAATTTTGAGTCAAACGAAGCTTATCGAGCTACGTGTATCTGTAGAGTTTACAATATAATCAGTTGAATTGATAGTATGGTAGTACACTCGATTCATGCTACAGTTTCTTTAACATACACCTTTTGACCATTTCTCTAAACAATTTCAGGGAGCACTGGTTACACAGAATGCTGGTTCCCATGTCGATGACGCGAGTGACAGTTGAAATGTACGAAGAACAGAGTTTTCTGCGCAAACGCGGATTACTCACCTTTTTGAAGCAAATACTCGAACCACTCGACGAATTTGACATCGTCCTAGAACATTCACTCACTCAAGGAATATAATTATTGTCGGAATGTAATTTTCAATAAGTTTTTAAACCAAAGAATTTCAGTGATATTTTGAATGACATCTTTAGAAGTGTAGGTATAAGTTATAAAGAGCCTTTTTTGTTGTTATTAATTTAAGTTAAAAGATCTTTAGTTCAACGAATGTTTTTGATTTATTGTTTAAAGTTTTTACTCAAACATTTCCAAAGTTTAGTTTTATAGTCATAAGAGTATTTTGATATTTTTTATGTTAAATTATTTTAAAATATTATGTTTATAAAAAGATGGCGATAGAGTATTATTTTAAAATATCAAGTTTAAAATTATCCGGTAAAAATGTTTGTCAACTTTTTTTCGTGCAAGAACTCATTTATATTACGTCTTGTTTTATTTTATGAACATATTATATACCTTTATTTCACCATCTTTACCCCACTCAACTTTCCAAAAGTGGCTGGGGAATTTCTAATTCCTTAGCTCTGGCTACCCCTTTTAGGGATTTATAGCCGTGAGTATATGTATGTATGTATGTATATTATATAAATAAATTTTATCTCAAAACATTATTTAGTAGAGTCAAATTACAATATCAAGCATTTTTTTGTATGTAGTAGCTTTTCGTATGTAGGTTAGAAACATTATTAATCGCCGTCCTTCAAAATTGTACACGACTGTTTGTTGATGAAACTTAGATTGCATGATGTTCAAGTTGTGAAATAAATATTTTCATTTGCTCTCTTAAATGTTCGCGAATATTCGCTGCTCATACGTAGATTTGTCTTGCTAAAGTAAAATTTTAACTCATTTTTAATGTTAGGATCTCATCTAGTTATAGTGTTAAAACCGCATTATTCTTGGTTCTGTTATTGTTAGGCTACGTGCAATGTTATTTAGTTATGTGCTGCAGCTATATGTGTTCTGAATAGTTTTGATCTAAAAAACTATTACTCGATCCCATAGATTTAGAATGCTCTCAATTCACACTCTTTTAGAATGGGAAAGGATAGCAGAAATTATATTGCAGTAAGAAGAACCAATAAAAAATAAATTAAGCTTATTTACTTTAAAAGATAATTCTTATGGTTATTTATTTTTCTCTTTCTTGCTTCTTCCATTACATTTTGATGGCGTACAAATTATATAGTGAGTTGCGTTTATTTATGTTGTATGTGATAATTGCAAACTTGAATCTCATTAAGTCGTAGTGTATTAAACATACCAAATAAAGATTTATGAATATTTAAGGAATTTAAACCCGAGCACACATAAAAGTTATCTGTTTTTTTTATAAAAATATAAATTTTAGAACCATCTTTACTAATGTGTGTGCCAAAATTCAATACAATTTTCGAGAATCTACTTAGAATTATAAAAATATAAAATGTCTTCCTGCATTACCAAAGATGTAATCATATACACCGTGTTTTATTTTATGTAAACTTTTTAAGTATGTTTGCTTTAGTATGTTTTTAGCATCGCTACCAAAGATTGATGGACTAAGTGCTCGAAAATGATATTTAATATAAAATCTTAACTATATTCAGTGTTTTATTTATTTTGGTCCTGATCCCTTTCATTATTTTCAATACATTTATTCTAGAGTCTTTTTGATGGTGTCAATGTACAAAGAGATTACATGAGATGTCTGTTATTCTCTGACAATGGCACTCTCACTATAAAACTCAGCAGCGAAGTGTAAGATTGATGGCGTGAGTATGAATAGTATTTGTCTTGCGAATGACATGATAGTCTATTCAAATCTAATAATAAATGCCCAAAGAACTTACCACATGATAATTTGGGAGGAATGTCCCTAATAAGGATACAATCTGTTAAATACTTGGTACATGTATTAACCGATGATGCGGATGTTGAGACAGAGAGAACGGAAGGCGCTAGTGACAAAGAGATATATGATGGCCACAGCTTTAGCAGGTTTACAACGGAAGTAAAGATATCCTTGTTTCGTAATTACAGTACGCCATTGTACACCAGAAGTCTGGGCATCCTATATGCAGCGACCTGGTAGTGGTCTAAGGGCCCAATTAAACAACGTTTCGAAGCAGCAAAGATACACTGGCCAGTACAGCCCACTGTTTACCAACATATAGTTTGTTTTTAAACCTAGAATGAGAAAATCCTTTATTGCATGATCGATGCATACAAGAATGAATGAATGAAATGAATACAAGTGGGTGCGCTTGAGCTGTTGATTGATGCGCGGACTCTCTAGTCTCTAGTAGAGATGGCGGGTATCAACGCTTTGAGAATGTTGTTGCGGCCGCTGCGCCAGTGGTCGAGGGTGCTCGCATATACACTAATGTATAGCATTTATTCCGCAGTTAGCAAGCAGCGCGCAACAGCCTTTTGACCACCTTTGCCTTAGCATTCATTCCACAGTTAGCAAGCAGTTCGCAACAGCCTTTTGACCACCTTTGCCTATTGCCATTGGGCTAGCATTGTCAGAATTGGCTGGGCTTGCACACAAAAATGTGGAAAGTTTTAAGTAAAATGTTAGCTTTGTGTTTTGCTATAATATTTATGTGTAGTTTTTTCTAGTCGTTTGTTACGGTCTAACATTCGTCTTGAACTTTATAATAACTATAAAAGGTATGAGCCTTTGGCTTTTAGAAAAGTTACATCATATAGAACTAAACTAAATAGAGCGAAAAACAAACGTAGTTCAGTAAATAATATCAAAATGAATTCCTCCGAAAACTAATTATCAAAATAAACTGTCCCTACACCCTAATTGGTGCATTCAATGTTCTTATCTTACTTTTGTTGCTCATTTGCTTCGCTTAAGTCAGTGGTAATAAACTGAACTAGAATATAGACATTCTTTGTTTCTCCTCTATTTAGTTAAGTTCTCTATGAGTTACATACATATACTCACAGTTATAAATCCCTAGAAAGGGTACTGGGTAGCCAGAGTTTCAGAAGTAGAAATTCCTTTGCCAATTATAGAAGTTAAGTGGGAAAAAGATTGTAAAATAAAGGTTCCGGGTCTCCGGATCGCCTTATATCAATTAAAAAAACCTCAATACCCTTAGTCGCCTCTTACGCACTCTCATGGGTAGAAATGAGGTAGTGGTATTCTAAGCCACTACACAACTAATAAAAAAATAAAATACACATATAAATCACATCTAAAACTTAGAAAAAGTATCTATATTCATCATATATATGATTGCCTTCAGCGGGTATCAAACCCGATACGTCGGCTCTAGAATAGAGTCGTCACAAGACCTAGCAAGTCATCCATTCCATTGAATATTCGGATCAACTTACATATTCTTGAAACTTATAACAAGCGATAAATATTTTGCGCGAAGACTACTTGTATACTTCATTCAAGAAAAGAAAAAAATAAATGTAAACTTATGAAGAAACTCTTGATGGTTACGCATAAACTTCAGTAACAATCAATTACATTCAATCCATGAAATTAAGCACTTGTTTGTCCTCAGTTGCAGTTGGTTTTTGTATATTAAGTTAAAATTCCTAATATCGTTTTTCAACTTCTAAGAATATTACACAAACACTAAAGTAATAATAGGAAAAAAAGAATATTACTTTGAAAATGACAACTATTTTGTTTGTTCTTTTTCGTAAGCTCGATCAATGACTCTTTATAGCAAATTTTTTATTACTCTATTTTTCGGGGTGAATTTTATATACATTTAATTAAGTGTGAAATTATTTTACGCCGTGTAGTGTCGGCTTAGAATAACACTACCCCATTTCTACCCGTGGGTGGTCGTAAGAGGCAATTAAGGGTATAGGGGCTTTTTAAGTGATTTTTGGGCGATGTGGTTGGAGACCCGTAAACATTTATCAACTTCCAAAAGTGGCTAAGGAATTTCTCATTCCAAAGCTCTGGCTACCCCGTTAAGGGATTTATAGCCGTGAGTAAATATATGTATGTATGTATTATTTTATTACAAGTTTTCAAACCCAACTGCAGTCTGAAGTATGTTTACATTATTTTCCTTCGTTTACTGAATATGAAATAGGTGTATTTTATTAAAGGGAACAAAGTAAAAAACACAGATTAAAAAACCGTATGTAATGAAAGTTTTTATTCTTTAAAATTGCCTTATTTTAACTTATATAGAATTATGTAAATGAGTCCTCGTACCTTAGTCCTGTCCAGTCTAAGCAAAATAAATAAAATTCTCTTTTAGTTATACTGACAGGACCATACCTTTTTACAACACTACGTAACTAATAGAATACTACAACGGAGTGTGATGTTGATATCTACACAACTTATTGCAATATTACACGTTATGTTCAAACAGAAAATCATTGTTCAATAACGGGGCAGAATATTGTCATCTAATTAGAGGGAATGTTCATTTCACAAACCTTTCAGACCGAGCTGCTTTCTTGGAATGCGCAACTATATGTATACATTTTAATTATCTAATTAACTAGTAAGGTGTTTATTTATTGCTATAATTTAATTCAGCGCTGAGGATCTAGATATAATTGTGATTTTCATTAAAATATTGTCTTGTTTCTACTGTAAGTAGCCATTACAATAAGAAGTCGTGTGCGTAATACAAAATATAGTCATAACAATGGCACACCTCGAACCAAAAATTCGAACATCGTCCCGACGTTCACGTCAAACACATAAAAAAAACAAATACACATATTGTGATGCAGTATAAAAATACATAAAAAACAGATCTGCCCCTCGAATTAAAAATATATTCAAGTCACATTATAAAACACAATAATTACAGCACATATTTCACAGGTATCGATACAAGTCATATATTGCTAGCACTACTTTAGTTCTGCACTCACTAAGTCTTTACACGTACACAGTACGTTCGTTAGACGTGGCAGTTGCAACATTTTATTGCAAGTATGTTTCTTCTATCCGACTTGTCACGTGTTCACGTAATCACGTGGTCATGAAGTGACGTGGTGTCGTAGTCACGTGGTCATGTATCACGTGTCCATGTAGCTACGTGGCGTCGAACTCACGTGCCGATGCTATATCATCTGGCGAGACATGGCCGCTCTCACTTTGCGTTCCCAAGACTCCGCTTCGGCCCACGAATGTCTCACGTCTCTGAATAGCTGGGAAATAAAAATAGCATTATATGAATATGGTAAATTAACTATTATGTTTTGCAATGGTTCATGGCGCAATATGCTATAATTTATTTGTTAACCAAAAAGGTTTTGAATTTTCAGCCAGTATGTTTTCCATCTTATGCATACATTTTATATTAAATTTAGACATCTGTGGTGAAAATATAGCATAAAAGAGAAAACAATTCAGAAATTGAAAAACGATACAATAGTGAAATTTCATACAACTTTTCTGAATTGTTTTGGCGGAGGAGGAAAAGACGTCTTTCTTGATTGGTTTAATAGCGATGGATGATAAATAATAATAATACGGCTTTGGAAACAGCAAAAATATACTGGGGTGTGTACTGGGTCCCCTGTACCAACTTTTTTATAAAATTATACATTATTTTATAGCACGATGTAGAATAAGAGAGAGACGCCACTAGTGTTCGAGTGAGTCAGGTGTTCGCGTGAACTGTCGCTTAATGCGGCTGCTCTAGTTATAATGACTGCCGTCGCTTCGCAAGAGCTTTTGAAAGAGAAGAAACAATAAGAATCTCTTTAATACATTTTATAAAACAAAATAAACTCAATAAGCATCACATATTTGGTGATATAAATGAAAATGATAAAATCTGACACAGTCAAGGAGTTTTTAATGGTATAACTAATGCCAAAGTGTGACTTAGGCTGCCCGTCATACTTTAGGAGGGTCACAAGTTTGCAACCTCGTACTTCAGAAACTTAAATAGCAAATAAGTATTAAAATGCTAGATGACGGTACTACGAATTGTGAGGAATATAGAAATGGAAACTATTTCTACAAATACATCCCAATGGGTACCTGTCCATTGCTCAGGTTCGACCTATTATGGCACTTATGTACACTTATGTGTCTCACCCTATATTTTAATTGTTAAAATAAAACATGTGCTCTAGTAAAAATTGTATTGGGTTAATTAGAGAATAAACAATTTATTTATTATTATTCATAAAACATGATCACTTTAACCACCTCATACTAGCCAAGAGACACTAAGAATACCTAAATAGAAGCGAAAAAAAACACGCTGGAACGTCAATGACTACCTATCTCAAAAGCCGTTTGTTGATTTGTGAAAGAAATATCTTCTCCACCTCTCCATTTCTATCATGCAAACAGCATAATTCATGGAGATGGGGCACTACCTAACTCATTTTCTACCTAATCATCAATCTTGTGTTATGTGCCTCAAACGTATTTGTTAACAATTTTGCCGGATCCTATCGTATTGGCACACACTTTAAATAAACTGATTGACACCCTATGATTTATTACTAGGGTAACCCTAAAAAAAGCCTATAATAACACAGGTCTGCAATGGTTTTCCCCTTTCAGTTTTGATGACTGATTTGGATAGATTTTGGGGCGCTGATTACAGGAAAAATATTTAAAAAATTCCATCACGTCAGGTTTTTTAGTTATTTAGCATCGTTTAATTTTTCCAAAATTACCTAGGCCTTCCTAGTTTTTAAATAATATTTTATTTAAATCGATTCGAATTAAACAAAAAATGCACTGAATGCATTAGACACTAATTAATGAGTTCTAATAAATATAAAATTAGTTAAATAAAACTTAATTAACTAAGTGACATACCTTTATTATAAAAAAAAATAGGATTTTTGAGTCATTTGCTAAATACCTCGTTTCTAGTAGACTTAATGTTTTTTTTTATAAAAATTCACTTAAATCGTTAGAAAAGAGTTAATGAAGGTAGATGATATATTTTTTGTATAAATAGCAATATCATTTTTTCTACAAATCAGTACTTCTGTGCAATTCATAACGCTCACTTGAAAAATGTCATCGCGAAAGTGTTTAAACTCTCCGGACAATTTTTGCTACATTTGTGGGCAGTTTATGCTGAGAAAACAGCAGCATAACATTACTGAATTCACAAGTAATGTTTACAATATGTATTTTGGCCTAACAATTGCCAATCAAGATAGACAGTGGGTCCCACATAAAGTTTGTACGACGTGCGTTCGTGAACTTCGAAAGTGGTCAAAAGGAAAGAACAATACCTTTGATCTCCTATCGCCTGTGGTATGGAGGGAACCTCAGAACCATGCTGAAGATTGAAATTGTGGAGAAAATGATTGAAAATTACGGAAAAATGGGATGTTCGATGAGCATTAAACTTCATTTCCTTAATTCACATTTGAACTACTTTCCTGATAACTTGGGAGCTGTAAGTGAAGAGCAAGGCGAAAGATTTCACCAGGATTTGAAGGAGATGGAACGTCGCTATCAGGGAAAGTGGAATAAAACAATGATGGCAGACTATTGTTGGCTGTTAAAGCGAGATGATGCAAGTCGCAATTTCAAGCGAAAATCTCACAATCGGAGCTTCAGTGAAAAAAAAGCAAGATACCACAAAAGTATTTGATATTTTTATTTATTTTTTTATTGTCCCCCAAATATATTTTTAATGTTTTAAAGTCATGTAATTGTTTCTTAATTGTAATAAAAAATAAATACTCAAATAAAGTCGTGTTTTTTTTCAATTTTACAAAGTAGGGATTTTTCAAAAAACTGAGGGTGATAGAAAAAAACCAAGTACATATTCGTAATCTACGCACCAAAATACCCCAAGATCAGCATTCAAATCCAAAAGGGGAAAATAAAAGTTAAAATTTGCAGGTCTGTGTAATAATTGGGACCACTACATGCGATGTGACGATATAAAAGCAGTATAAGATCTAAAAAATAGTATCATCGACCTTAAAGTACCACAGAAGAAGTGGAAAAAGCTACGAACATCTTTATTATTTATTTTATTTTATTTGATCGGAATACAGCAAATCCTACAATTAGTGTTTATAAATTCAGTTATCAACTGAGCCAATAACAAGTATTCGAAAATAGAGTACACAGACAAGACTTATCAACTAGGAAATAAATATCTTACAAAGTAACAACAATTATTTTATGTAGTAACTTTATCAGGCTTCTTTGAACAGTCACGTCTAAAAAACTAAAAGAAAATAGGCTTCACCGGTCTAGCACGTATGCCATTGCCGTTATGACAAGCCAATATTTAACCAAGCAGTTGCCAAAGTAAACATAGCAATACTAATTAGTGTTGTATAATGCTAGGCCTTAATGGTTGGCAGGGCTTCAAGGGTTCAAAGCTTTCCAAAACCCCACTTCTTACGATGTTGAAAAACCTCTCAAGCTTTGTCTACATACATACATATACTCACGGCTATAAATCCCTAGAAGGGGTAGCCAGAGGTAAGGAACTAGAAGTTCCTCAGCCACTTTTGGAAAGTTGAGTGGGGAAAAGATAGCAAAATAAAGGTCTTTGGTGATAGTTCTCCAACCGCATCGCCCAAAAATCCCTTAAAAGCCCCAATACCGCAAGGCGCCCCTTACGTACACCCACCGGCAGAAATAGGGTAGTGTTATTCTAAGCCGACACTACACAGCAACCTACATTCATCAAACTATTAACATTGTTTGTTGTACTCTTTTATTGCACCATTGTATCATCAACCAATCAAGATTTTTTAAGGCTCTAATCCATAAAGATGTAAGTCTTTAGGGCTTGACCTTTTACAGCTTAAAAGCTTAGGCTTGAGGATTAAGGAGAGTTAAGGATAAAATTTCTTCTTCACGGTAGAAAGTAAGTCATATAATGGAGGGCACAAATACAGCAAACCTGCTCATGAGGTCACATCCTACAGACCCATAAGTCTTCTTCCAGTAATATATAAAATTTTGATGGCTTGACAATGAATAATCAAGCCTCTGTTAAGAGACACGTTAATTATACCATACCTTCAGTTCAAATTTTAGCAGAACATGGTTGGAAATATTGATGGATGGTTTACCAAATAAAATCATTGCTATTTTGTTGATCACAGATATATCATTCGTGTATGGAACTAAATTTTTATATAAATGCAATGAGGCAACAGCTAAGATAAACTGGCCAGTACACCCTAACGACTTATTACTGCTGCTGCGGTCTAGAGGTCGCTACATTGTTAAATAGTTAAAAATAATTAAATAATTGTAACTCACCTGTGATAACCACACTTCATCGGCCAGTAATTCATTGAGTATCAAAGTGGTATCTTTACTAGGGTTCTGCATTCTCTTCTCAGCCACTCGTTTACTGCACTCGGCATACATTAGATATTTTTGATGGGATATTTTCGAAAATAACTGCACTCTTCCACAACACGTAGCACACACCATGAATTCCTAAAAAAATATTATACCAAATTATAAATTGTTAGTGTAAACCTTCGATCATATATACCAAAGATACACCTACAAAGCACGAAAAACGGCCCGGCCAAACAGTGCTTTTTATATGGTAAGCACTGTTTCACTGACAGTCGCGTGTTAGATCTCGCAATAAAAAATAGGTGTTAAGAAAATGCGGTAAGGTCGATAATTGTAGTAAAATAAATATTCAATTGTCAAACAGTCTTGTCATTCTCGCGGTCCACTTTTGTGCGTTGCATTTGTATGGAGTGCGGAATCTTTAGTATATATGATCGAAGGTGTAAACTGTCGAGGATCGGCATAAAAGAGTAAACTGAAATCAATCATTTCTTGCCTCTTAATGAATGGATGCTAATGTTTGCAAAATTAAAGTAGTTATTTGAAAGCTGTACAGTCATAGATGTACTAATAAAAAACCGTAGATAAGTCATGCGCGCTCATAAGTGGCACTTAAAAAACAGGCTAAATGGCTCATCTGACTTCAGTCGCGCACTAGCTGCCGTCGCAATCGTCACCTATTTTGGCGTGTTTGTTTATCAAAATAATCGAGAATGCTGTCGTGTGTGATGAGATTTTGCCCAAACTATAATAGAAAAACAACTAAAATGATGAGATTACTTATCATTCGTAAGTATTATAAATTTACAACGTTTTAATTATAATTTATAATAAATCGTGTGTATAGGTCTTAATTATTCTTTGTCAAACGGTCTTAGTGTCATATTTCACGACGGTACAGAGAAAATATGTTTATCTCTTTATAGCGCTTGCTTTATTTCTTGGTGTGTTGTTTGGATATATTTCTAGTAATGTGCGTTCATCTGCCGCAATCGGTGCCACTCGTAAGCGCCGGTTTCCTCGTAAATGACCTATCTAACGTTTTTTAATCTATGTGTACAGTATATTCAGTCGCAATCCTTATTTGAATAGTATAAGGAAATACACTATGTTTCTAAAGCGTCCGCGGTAAGTTATAATTCGACAAGACAGAGACAGTTTTAAACATTATATATATGTTGCTTGAATTTAAGAATCGAAAATTGCAGTGTGTGTGAGGTCAGCACCGCAGGATTCTTGTCTAATAGTACTGACATAAAGGTTATTGAGAAATTGTTAAATAGCAACTTAAAATAATAGTAATGAAAACTTGCATTTAGTCGCGCCATTACATAAAAAACATGGATAACTGACAACACCTTTTGAACCATAAAGTCAAAAAATGCCCCTTTAATTACTAGTAGGGTTCCCCTATCTTTAGGGTATAATGGCTGCTTAAAATATTCAGTCAAAAAATACCTCAATTTAACCAATGAGTTTGGTTCAAACTCAGCGGTTTGGTAAAAAGAGCTGTGAGCACTCTTTTTACCCCTGCTAGTACTGCTACTAATATATATTTTCTGCTCTGACTATCTATTTAAACTATTTTTTGGTGAATTAATGTGCATAATAATAACATACTTATATCAATTACAATCATAATAAAGTTGCAAACATTAGTTATTTAAAAGAAAAACATATATATTTTTGTAAAGACATGCTCTGCAAACCACTGACAACATCTAAAAAAATATATTGGCCCATGCTTTGCATCTATATTCACATCTAGTATATTTTAGTAAAAAACGTAGCATACCTTATTTTATTTTATTCAGAAGATTTACAGTATTAAAACTTTTTGATACAAACCTAATGATTATATTTTAGCCATTTACAAATCTTCACACATAATATCTTGCTAGCTTAAGGAAAAACAGGTTATATTTACTTTATAATAGTTAATATGATAATTAGTATCAACTAAAAACTCACCTTCTCATAAGCGAGTCTCGCATCGGGCTGCACGGGTTCAAGCGTAGCGGGGTTATACGGCTGTCCATACAGCAGTATCCGGGCCCCGGCGGCGCGGCCACACCCGCGACACGCGTCCCCGCCCACCCCGGAGTCCCCCGCGCCCGCCACGCTCAACCCGGGCCATGCGCTCGCGGCCGCGTCCAAGGCCCGCGCGCCACCCGCCGAACCCATTACGCGCGAGCGCATCGTTTCCGTTACTTCGTCTATCGTTTTCACGTTTGAGAGGAAGTATTCGTCTGTAAGGTTGGTGTTAAGATGGTTGTTGATATAATTAAAATAGTGATTCGACATTGAATTTGGAATGTTTCTGATTTTTTTACGCCCAATTTGGGATCATCAGATCGTATCTAGGATGCCTCTAAAGCTACATCGATTTTATTTTCAGATCCCGGTTAAAGTTAAACCAGCACGGCTAGTACGACAGATTATTAAGACGATAAAAATCACGGTACCAAAGTTTTCATTATTTTGTCTCTGATAAAATATCTGTTAAGCCAATATAGCAATCTGCCATTAATTTATATCTTACTTCTGTCGTTTTCAAACGGCGCACTAGCTTGGCCCTGAATAATCCGTATTCCTTACCAATTTTTCCATAATTATAAATGTGTAAGTATCGCATGATAAATATTTGTGTCATTAAACGAGTTGAGGTATTAAAATATTTAGTTTCAATATTTCCAAATAAAAATAAAAGTATTGTTTTAACAAACATGAGAATTTGGCATGAACTTGGGGGATGAATGAGTGATATTAACTCACCTTGGATAAATGCTCAGATAAACTAATCGTTAAGACAGGAGGTCTACTTTCCAAATCAGGAGCGACAATAGCATCCGTACCTCTTCTAACCCTTATTTACATTTATTTGTCTCGCTGGCACGATACGAATATTCGGATTTTGCTAAATAAATATACATGGTGATATTCGACGAATCCAACGATACCTCCGTAGTTGTCGTTGGTTTCATCAGCTATTATTCTTTACTTGTGTTATAAATTCGTTTGATCTTCGAAGCGGCGAGTAGGTTTATTTAGAACACAAATATATTCTACAAGCAGTTAGATAGACATGGATACTAATATCGTTTACGGTTTGAAGAGTAGATCCCTAGAGCTGCTTATATGTAACAAAATGCCAATTTTAATTGCATACGTACTTTAATGTGCAAATCTTGCTCTACCATGCACATTTTGTAGAAATTGACTTGAAGGGTACAAAGTCAGAGTTTATTTTTTTTCTTCATTTTGCAAAAAAATTAAATTATTAGTATTAGTATTTAAATTAGTAGCTATTGCATTTGCATCACACTGTTGTGGCAGCGTCAAAAATGTACGTCAGAAGATTTAATAGGTCATAAAACAAATTATAGGCAGATCTAGTATAGTTAGAAATATAAGTATAATATATGCCATAACTGATAAGACATTGTATAGTTACCTTGTTCTTGAAATATTTCCGTTAGAAAGTTAGGATCGAGTGCATGTGATATTAACGTTTGTATATACACTTCAAAATTCTCCTGGTACATTTGCGTTTCCAACATCCGCTTTTCAATAAAACTGCAATCGTCCACAGGGTTTTCACTCCGCACTAACTCTACTATGTTTTCTAAATGTGTTTGCGAACGAATTTTCACTTGTATTTGAGTATATAGTTTTTTATTATCCGGATTCCAGGCTGCATACTGTAAGCATTAGATTAAATTTTAGAATCAATGATATTTATTTGTGTTTTAAACTTAGTCGACCAAAAAATTCAAAGTGCTTTGATTGTTGAAATTTTAAATAGGTTTCAATCATAATACACTAAATTGTATTTTAATAACATATTAACAATGTTCAGCTAGTTGGTTCCACACAATGAAGTAATTTAACGCAAACCAGGCATTAAATAAAACCTATCACATTTGATGGAGAAGGAAATTTTATTTCAACCTATACTATAAGCAATCTGCTAAAAATCTTTTTAATATTATGAAACATCAGCATAATAGTTCGACGAATAGCTTGAGCCTATTAAGTTTACCTTTGTAAGGCAGTGGCCATATAGCGACCACCATAATTTCAACCTTACCTAGCTTCCAATAGAGACCATACCCACCCGTGAGTGTTACGTGGGGTCTCTGCACTGGTAGCATTAGCATAATATATAGCATTATTAAGCTGTAAGCTACAGGGGCTGGTTAGTGAACCATTTCTAAGAGTAATCTATACTTATAATAAATCTGTAGAGAGGTCGATTCTGTACATGAAATATATTTTCAAAATAACTATCAGGTGGTGATTAGGGATCGATACTGATGCCAAAAATGCAATCAGTAAAATTTTTGTCTGTCTGTCTGTCTGTCTGTCTGTCTGTCTGTCTGTCTGTCTGTCTGTCGGTTTGTATGTTCCTTATGGAAACAAAAACTACTCGACGGATTTTGACGAAACTTGGTACAATTATTCTCCATACTCCTGGGCAGGTTTTTGTATACTTTTCAGCAGAGTAGTAAAGGGGAATTTTGGGAAATTTCGGGAAAACGGGAGAAGTTACTACATTTTGTAAGCTTCCGTCGCGTGTGCAGCCTTAATGGTTAAACTTACATAGAAATCATGTATGACGGAAATATTTTTCATAAAATTATCTAAAAAAAAATCTACAACAGTTTATGTCTATCTTTTACGGTTGACTCACAATAACACGTGTTATTCCTGATAGCTTAGCAGTTCTGAACATCCTGATTATATTTGTTTACTCTTACGTTTGTAAACCTCTCACTCATCCCTAATTTAAAAAGGTAACATTATTACCTATTCAATAAAAAAGAATCATAGAAATCGGTAAAGAAACACCGAAATTATACATAAAATAAGCCATCGCGCCCGTGACCAAAACCGAATCGTTACTAATTTACATATAACATACTAGATGGCGCCAGTAGTTACATCCTACAACACGTAATGATTTATTTTTTAGATTGTTATAAATACTTCATAGCGTTTTATTCCAAAATTTGCTATTAAACGGAAATACTGAACCGTTCATTAAAGCGCATTAAAAATCACCAAACTAAAGAAAGAAACCTCAGATATTTAAAAAAACAACGCTACCCGTGCGAAGCTGGGACGATCCACTATATATAATAATAACAAAACAAAAGTTACATAATTGGCACCTCAACAGCTTTTGGACATTTTGTGGGAAAAAGAATGCAATATCAAACCATCTTTTATTTAGCTAAGAAATAATTTAGGTTTACTGAAATGTATGGTTCAATTTCAAGCACTGGACGACCTCTAGTTTTTATAACAAAGCTACCAAAATAGTTTGATTATAATGCCAATAGATAATAATTACCGTGGAAATATTTCTGTACAACACTTTTCCATTTTCTTCAAAGGGTTCATATTTTTGTAATAACGTTTTACCATCCACTCTCCAAATAGCTGGCCACATTTCATTCAACTCTGTTTTGATGGCGACAAACTCACCAGACTGAAACAATATAATCAATTCTTAGACCTAATTAAATATTTTTCCAAGTTGAATGTACGATTATTTTCCGTCTAGTCTAGAGTCTTAATTGATATACGAAATTTTATAACAAACATAAATAAAAAAGAGATTGAATTTTGTATAATACCTGATATGGCATTTCTTCAATAGGTCTTGCAGTGATATCATGCTGCCCTGTCACTGGCTGATGGGTCTTTATTTGATGCAATTTCCTATTTCCACTGGAATCATTCTCTACCGCGCCGTAATTTCCGTAACCCAAGGCTCCATGTGATGAAACTAACAATATATGTCTTTATTAGTTAAATAATCACCATCAAAACCATATGAAATTCCATGATATTTACCTTCTTTCCACATGGTAAAAGCTTTTTAATAAAACACTAGTCGTTAAGGTATGAAGCAGGGATGTAAAGGAATCAAGGAGCGCCAGTACGACGGTTTACACACGTCATAAGATAACATGTACTTTTAGTAGTAGAAAAAAAGATCATTTACAACTAAACTATAATAATAATTATTGTTTACAACATATTCTTTTTCTTACAATTTCTAATAATACATGTTATCCCAATTTTGGCGAAGAAAGGGTGCTACCAGGAATAATGGCAAATCAAAATTACTTATAACACATAAATCAATCATATACTTGTGTTTATTTTAATGTTTTCTGTTATATTACAAAATATTTACATTATTATGTATGTTGTGCATAAACAGATAACCGTATTTAAATAGTTACAAATAAATTGTTCGGGACAAGATCTCTCGTTACACTAGCTTTAGCTAACATTTTATTATGCAGTTCATCTCTTACATTTAGTCACTGTCAGCTAACAGCAAAGTATACTGAAAATACTACATCATAAGTACAAAGTAAAAAGAAATACTGTTATGAATGATACAATGCGAGTACTTATTATATACAAAATATAGCATCGGTATTTATAACATACCCTTAAAATTATCCGCAGCTAATATTACTCATGGTAGCACCCCTTCAGTAGCGAGTATGACAAGAGTCACAAATAAACAATTAAAATTTAAAATGGCACTTGAGAGTGTGTCATCGACATTAACAACATTTTAGTGAACCTTGTTACAAACTAACTATATATTTTATAAATAATAATAATCGTTCGATATCGACGACGCGAAAGCCAGCACTCGACAAAAGGGTTATGTACACACGGCAATAATTACAGAGGGAGGTAGAGAAATTTACAAGAGGATCCGAGTTAGGTTGTAACAAGTTTCGCCGCGGACCCGCCCCACTCGCTCCTGTCATACCGGCCGCAGGGCCTCTTTTCACCAGCGCGCTCTACTTCTCAGATGGAAATCTAGCAAATTGAACGCACCTTCCTCGGGCTGGTGCTGGTAGTAGTAGTGGTGGTGCGGCGCGGGCATGGCGGGCGGCGGCGCGGGCCGGCCCTTCTTGGCGGGCGCGGCGGCGCGGCCCTTCTTGCCCTTGTCCAGCGGCGCGGGCACGCTCAGCACGGGCTTGCTGAGCCGGCGCGCCTCCTCCTCCGGGTCGAACTCGTCGCCCTCGCACTTCCGCTTGCGCTCCTTGCCCAGCTGGTAGTAGCGCGGGTCGTCCTCCTTACCCGCCATCCCCGCTATGCCCCCGCCCACGCCCATGCCCGCGCTCATCGCCGCCGCCGGCATGCCGCCGTTCGAGTTCTGCTGACTAGCGTTAGCTTCGCAGGGGTTTTTGTTTTGCTCGTTCTGGCTGTACGCCTTATTGTTCGTGTTATTCGTGGTCGTTCTCGACCACGTCGTCTTTCTGGCGCCCCTGCCGGCCGGCGGCGGAGACGTATCTCGCTCTCCTTGCAAAAATTTCAGATACGATGCCATAAACCCCGCGCCCGGGCCCGTCACCGGTACATTAAATTTCTTTTCCATAATTTTTGTAGACGCGTCTTGTGAATTGTTTAGAGTCTGCTGCTGTGAAGAGGGTGCTACCGATGATGCCGTATTTGTCCGTTCTGCAAGGAAACCAAGTTCTTCTTCTATATTCGGAACTACCACCTTAGGCTGTTCTTCTTCCCGTACATCTGGCGTCGAGAACGATGAAGAGGAAGCCGAAGGTGGTGTTTCACTAAATGAAGATAAGGGTGTCAACTCCACGGATGACTGGAAATCGGGATGTGGTGTTAAGTGGAAAGGAGGAAAATATGTCAAATGACCATGCGGCATGGTGAGGGCTTGATGCTGATTAGGAAAATTTCCTGAATGTAAAGGAGCTTGAGACCCGAAAGCTGACGTGCCTGGAAACATTTTTGGCGGTGGTGGTGGAAGATTCCATCTTTCGAAATCAAAATATGTACCGTTTGGCTGTTGGTTATTTGTAGAGCTGTGTGCAGGCGGTGGTATTCTACTAGCTAGGTAGTCTGCCACAACGGCATTGGATAACTCATTAATATTAGAATGAGTAGGAACTTTTTCTATACTTTTCCGTCTTACAGTTGTTTTATTAGGGGCTGTTGATACTGTGGGGGGAAGTTGGGTTTTATTTATTTTAGTATCTTGAACTTGACAACTTTGTTGTAAGCTTTGTAAGTTTTTTACTATACTCATTGGATCGCCACGACAACTAGACAGGTCCTGTAAGGCTGTATTATTGCTATCAAAATATTGTTGTTTATCTGCTCCTAATCTCTGATTTGAACTATGAGATGAGTTCACTTCGTTACTATGAGTATTTGCCTCAGATATGTGATTATTATAATCATGACTACTTGAACTTGTATTACTAGGATACTTTCTAGATGACTGCCGCTCATTTTCCCAGCAGCTGGGGTTGGAAGACTGGGTTGGGTTTCGCTCATAACGATTTTCATTGTATGATTTACTTTGATCAATGCCGAGAGCTCTAGTTATAACTGAAGGATATGCTACGTGACTATTTTGTGATGAAGGTCTTGAAACTGATACGTCTAAGGGGGATCGTGGCGCTGCACTGGCAGCCTTAGAATATGTGATATGATCTACATGTTGCTGAGGAGAATTAATAGAATTCATTGGACTATGGTAGATAGGATATGCGGGACTGGGAACATGGCCCAAAGGAGAAGACTGGGATTGTGCTTGGGATGGACTTTGTCTTCTACCAGCTGCTAAACTACAATCAGGCCCATTTTGTGAACTACTACTAGAATAACCAGTATCCGTACTAGAACTACTTTTTGCACGACCATGATAATCATTTTCAACATTATTACCACTTTGATAATGTCTAAAACTAGAAGATTGAGAATTACTATACTGACTTGCATTAGACCTAGCCTTTGAACTACCATTCGCTGAATAATTTAATCGCCCTGGAGCATCCATAATTGAATAACTTATAGGTGATGACTGTGGCTGTTGCTTCTCATTAGAATCACAACTTTTCCTAAGATCAGCACTTAACTCTGGATAAATTTTACTTTGTGCTTTTGTCTGTATTAGTGGGGGCTTAGATGAAGGTGAAACAAAACTACTACTGACTTGCCTTATTGACTTATCTGAAAGATTTTGAGAAGGTTTGGGAGACTGGGTATTATATACAGATGATGTTCTCGATGATGTAGAAGATCTATATTCTTTACTTGGAGGGGTAGGAGAAGATGTCACCGAAGGAGTTGACACTATACATGATTGTTGAGAATGAGAGCTTGTGCTTCCACTACTAGGGTATGACTTACTTCCAGCATAATCCTGTTGTGATGATAGTGCACCACTTTTTGCAGAACTGGTACTATATGTATTATCAGCCTGGTTGCCAAAAGATGATGGCGTTTGAAAGAATGTTGATGAAGTAGACGATACAGGTTGCTTAGGTGCAGCGGCTGGAGAACCTGACCTATTACTTTGTTTACTACTACTTGAAAGTTGAGAATTTAGATGGTTGTTCAAAGTTTGCGCAGCTGCAAAATGAGCATTAAAATTGTCATATGTAGCCGATGCCTTTGTTGTTGCAGGACTAGGTGATGATGGAACAACTGTTTCATGAGGTAATATTCCAAATGGACTAGGAAGTTGGTTATTTCCTTGCCAACTTAGTCCTGAAGCACCTCCTGTTGCCGAGGATTGATCAAAAAATGATGTTCCTTGAGAAGCGAGTGCTTGATGAGGATAGTTTTCTCTTAATGACGAAAGTTCTGAATCCACAGAAGATTGCTTTGATGCCACTGCTGCTTGCGCTTGTGCTATAACTTGCCGATGTTGAGCTTGCAGTGAAGATGTATAATGGGCAGGTTTGGGATTCGCATGATGAAACAAGGGTGAAAACACTGCATCATATCCCACTGGTGGCGGAGAGAGGAACCCCCCAGGGTTAAATGGAGAAGCTGTTGATGAGCCCAGTTGGCCTGCTAATGATGCAGTGGTATGGGCTGCTTGTAACAACAGTTGGCTAGTTGTAGATGGTGCTGACTGACTGCCAAGTCCAGAACCACCACTTGCTAGATGGTGATGAAAGTCTCCACCTGCAGCACCAGCTTGAACCCCTGCTAACCGATTGTAAGAGGCATAGGCTGACCATGGTCCTACTGGATCCATTACCACCTCAGTGATAGTATATCTCTTTGTAAGATTTTCGTCAGTACATCGAATCAACACTTTTATCCATAATTTATGAGAAAGGTGTTTTTAATATCACTTGACGTCTTATGTATATCATCATAAAAACTCAACTTCTTATGTTTATGAACCCCAAATCCTGAAAAGAAAACAGAAACAATAGTTAACAATGAGTACAATAACTTCAATGAGTATAAGCTGAATGAATTTAAGTAGCAACTATTAAAGTAAATATATGAATAAAAAGGGAAACACTATTCAGAAAATGATTATAAGTTTTATTCAAAAAGTTGTATTCATTGAGAATTTGGTATATTCTCAAAAAAAAACAAAATATATGCCGATACATCGCCATGAGAAGTGCACACTATGTATAAATAATCTATAAAACCTAAAGACCCTTTGAGCCACAAAAGAAATAAAAACGGAAAAGGGGCTGGACCTACCATAATTACTTGTTTTCACCGTGAAACAACAATTTTATTTCATCAGACGCTCACACTCTAGATAACATCATAAATATGGCCTCGTATTGGAGAGCTAGACGAGATTTCGAGCCAGTGTAAATTCACTTCAATTACACACTTAAATTCACTGATAATAAATCATTAATACCATAAAAGTACAACCTTGTTTCGTTTTGTAGTTCAAAAAGTATCTTATACTGGCGATTGTGTTATTTACAACTAGATTATCGACAACGTTTCGCCTTTCACATTATTCGCCGCCATTTTACTTGTGTCGAACAACCGCATAACAAGCGTACATCAGCGCCATCTACTCGTACTTTAATTCGAAGAGAATATCGAACTTATATTTAAGAAATATTAGTTATTAGACTTTTCCCATAATGAATTGATAGAATGAGGATAATATAAATAATCCGAAAATTCTAATATTAATGTTTGTAATATGAAAATCGTGTATTGTATACAGGTAAAAAGGGTAGCTATGATTACCATCTGCTTATGAGTTGCGTTTAATTACTGCAACCATGCTAAATATTTAAAGTTATTTAAAAGTAATGTTCGTTAAATCCATTAAAAATATGATTGAGTTCTTTCTTTAGAGCTCAATTAGCTTAAAATTTAAAACGAATCTCTCATTTGTGATGTTATCAATATAAACGAAATAAAATAAAGTATATATTACTATTTAGAACAAACATAATAAGCAGCTAGCCGACTTGAACTTCAAACTTCAAATCGTTTATTGCTTCATTGTGGTAGATAAAGATGTTACAAATATTAAAAGTTCCGAAAATGAACCCTGTTAGGGCACTGCAATATCTTATAAACTATCTTAAAATTAACATACAGTTTAAAGTGTGTAGTTCATCATCATTCTCCTGCCCTTATCCCACTAGGTGGGGTCGGCACAACATGTGTTTCTCTTCCATTCGTCTCTGTCATACGCCATTTCGGAGCTTACACCTTTTATTCCCATATCATCGTTCACACAGTTCATCCACACTTTCTTTGGTCTTCCTCTTCCCTTGTATCCATACTTACTTACTTACTTATACTCACGCCCATTGTTCCCATTGGGGTAGGCAGAGACTATCGATCGCCACTTTGTACGATCCAGGCAAATCACTTTTGCTTCTGTTACATTCATCATTCTTCTCATACATGCTCTTTTATTCTTCAAACTTCGAACGCCGGCCTTTTTGATCCATCTACACTCATATTCATCACTTTTTTAGTCACATGCATTTCATCCCTTCTCGTTACATGACCATACGACCGTAACCTATTACTTCTAATCTTTTCTGTCACTGGAGCCACTTTCACACTTCCTCTTATAAACTCGTTTCTAATCTTATCCATTCTTGTCACACCACACATCCATCTCAACATCCTCATTTCTGCTACGTGCATTTTGCTTTCATCCGTCTTTTTCATTGCCCAACATTCACTTCCATACATCATGACAGGTCTTATCACGGACTTGTAGATTTTCCCTTTTAGTGTCAGGGGCATCCTTCTGTCGCATACTGTACCTAAGACCTGTCTCCATTTCATCCATCCTGCATTTATCCGGTTTCCCACGTCACGGTCAATGTTGCCGTCATTTTGGATCATACATACATACATACATACATATTCTCACGCCGTTAGTTCCCATTGGGGTAGGCAGAGACTATCGATCGCCACTTTGTACGATCCTGGCAAACCTCTCTAGCTTCATTCACATCCATCAATCTTTTTGGATCACTGATCCGAGATACCGGAAGTCGGAGCAGACTGGTAAAGGCTCACCGCTTAATGCGATTTGCGAGAAACTGGTTGTGCCACCGAAATCGCAGAACAGGTGCTCTGTTTTGGTCCTGCTTATCTTCAGTCCGACACTCTCCAGTCTCTCCCGCCATTTTTCAGTCTGCTCTGGATCTCGGAGGGATCTTTACCAACAAGTACAATGTCATCCGCGAATAGCATACACCAGGGTGCCTCCTCCTGTATGTCCGATGTCAAAGCATCCATAATCAGGAGGAACAAATACGGGCTTAAAGCCGATCCCTGGTGTAAGCCTACCGCCACATTGAACCTGTCGGTAACGCCGGCTTCAGACCGGACTTGCGTCCGGGCTTAGCCATACATTGCCCGGATAAGATGTATTTCCCAGGCACTCTTCTCTCTTTCAAAGCCCACCGCAGAACCGTTCGCGGTACACGATCGTATGCTTTTTCCAGATCAACGAACACCATGTGCAAATTTCTGTGGACACGTTTGTATTTTTCACACAGCTGTGTAAGTGCGAAAATGGCGTCCGTTGTCCCCCTTCCAGGCATAAAACCGAACTGGTTCTGGGTTACCTCGCTTCTCTCTCACAATTTCATACTATGCGACATCAGCTTGATGATGTCGCATAGTATGATCGGGTCGTCGGGATCCGAGAGCACGCTACGAGGGCGTCTCTCTCGAGTTCCGACATCCCGTGAAATAGTGTAGTCGAGCGAAGCTCTGAGTAATGGGTTGGGGTGATCAGTGATCTACATCTACCTCAGATTTCTTTGAAGTGATCCCCGATTGTATTGAGTCCTAATCCTAAGTCTCTGTGGAGATCATAGTTCCTAACATACCAAGGCGGCCCTACCGCCTTGCGCATGAACCTATTTTGTATCACCTGGAGGCGGTGAATCAGGCCCTCTGTGGCGTGTGCGAACGCAACACTACCGTACGAGAGGACTGACCGTATACATGTTTTGTATAGTGTCACATAGTAATAACTTACTGCGAACACATCGGTGATAGCCTATTCAGGATGTATCTGATGTGGTGATGCCATGTAAGCCGGGGATCAAAGACAATACCGAGGTATTTAGTCTTTTTCACCCACGGAACAGGTGTGCCAATTCAATCGTTTTGGAGCTCAATCTCAATAAATTCAAAATGCTTGGGTGACCATGAGTGATAACCATAATGAGACGCATCGCATGTCGTATAATCGGATATGTAGGATTTAATGGTTGGATAATAAATAATGAACTACGGAATTGGAATTAAAAGAAAGATTATTTATTAGCTGTGTAGTGTCGGCTTAGAATAGCACTACCCCATTTCTGCCGTTCGGTGTACGTAAGAGGCGACTAACGGCATTGGGGCATTTGAGAGATTTTTGGGCGATGCGGTTGGAGACCCATCACCAACAACCTTTATTTTACCATCGTTTCCCCGCACAATTTTCCAAAAGTGGCTGAGGAATTTCTAATTCCTTAGCTCTGGCTACCCCTTCTAGGGATTTATAGCCTTGTGTATATGTATGTATGTATGTAATAGCTATTATTGTAAGTAAACAAGTTCGTTTTAATGTAAGCTAATTATATTTATTTATTTTTGCCCTTGTCTATATATCTATATATCTTTGAGTATATGGATGGATTATTTAATTGGATGAATAAACATGAAAAAACAAACCTAATAGTAAAAACTCATTAAAAACATACATCAATTTACTCACGCCATTAGTTCCTATTGGTATAGGCAGAGGCTATCGATCGCCACTTTGTATGATCCAGACCAACCTCTCGAGCTTCATTTACATTCATCAATCTATCATACATGCTCATTTATTATTCAGACTTCGGACGCCTGCCTTTTTGAGTACATTTTCTATAGCACTTGACTCTATACATTTCTCTCATCAATTTACTTTCATCTCAAGCTCTGCTTTCAGCTCAAACCATCGTAACATTCCTTTTTATCTTTTTTACACTACATCATTTTAAACACACTATTTTCACTCGATTACATACATGTTATTATCCAGAGTATTATTCAATTTAGTTTTACGCTCTTTGAGGGCCCCGTATAACTCGAACGGCAGATACGGCGGCGGTAGCTACGACCCTAATTTGAGCACATCCCATGCTTCCTTAAAATTTCCATTTCATCTGTCATCTCCACGCAACTTCGTCGGTCATCCAATTTTTTCACGAACTCATCTTTTTTACTACTTTAATTCTCCCAAATTTGGTTGATGTGATGACACTTGAGGGGACTGACCAAGCGTTGTCATCACAAACTCTGTGATGACAACGCTTGGTCAGACCCCTCAATCGTGATTTTACCAGAAAGTGGCCCGAACCAACAACCTGTGCACTTAAGCTTTCATCCATAATCACAAAATCCATCATACTTCTTTTCCTTATATACATGTGGATATCTTCGTACATACGTATACTCACGCCGTTAGTTCTCATTGTCAAGTCAAACCTCTCTAGCTTCGTTTACATCCATCAATCTTTTCATACATGCTCTTTTATTCTTCATACTTTGGGCACCTGCCTTTTGGAACACATTCTCTATTTGGTCCAAATGTGTCCTCCGAGGTCGTCCTCTACTACATTACATTCCACATTGGCTCTTTCACCAATTTTATATCATCCATCCTCTCTATTTGCCCCAACCCTCTCAATATTCCTTTTTCTATCTTTTTTACAATATCATCTTCTTTAAGGAGAAGAGAATGATCGTCAGCTTTTAATGATAAAGGGGCATTTAATGATACATCCACCCATTCTAAGTTCATAATTACTTTCAAGCAACTCTGTCAGATTCATCCATGAACAAATTGAAAAGCAACGAAGAAGCTACCCAACCCTGCCCGACACCCCGAACCAGTCAGTGTTTTCCCCGTTCTCTCTTACACATGCACCGGAATACTCATGGAGTGATACCAGCGTACGTATAAGTTGACTTACCAAAACCGAACTTGGACCACACCTCCCATAAATACGTTCTTACCACCCTATCAAATGCCTTCTCTAAATCTATGAAGCAGCAATACACCTTCTGGTTCTTGGCTAAGAACTTGTGATGCTCCTTACAGAAAATCACAAACTTAGTCCTCCAGACACCGTAGTCAGTACAAATCGGTTCGACAAAATGGTCCAATAAAGAGTTTATTCCATTACACTTTGTCGTATTTCATTACATTTTACATTAAGTTACTGCCGCAGACGCTTGTTATTCCACTACACAAATTTCAGTTTGAACTTGAACGTTATTGCACTAGTCTGAATTCAGATTCTGTGGCTTTCAGACGTCTTCATAAGCTCTTAATCCCCCCGCTGTCACTGCACTTCACGCCCCTCAATGTTGCAAGCTTAAACATATATCGCCAAATTGTCGTAAATTATTTTATAAGGAAGGGAAAACGGTTAGCAACACTTTTTTAAATTAACTTCATTCATACATACTCACGGCTTTATATCCCTAGAAAGGGTAGTCAGAGTTTTAAAATAAGAAATTCATCAGCCACTTTTGTAATTTGAAGGGGGAAAAGTTTGTATATTAAGGTACAATAAAGATTGTAATACAGGTTCTTGGTAATGGGTCTCCAACCGCATCACCCGAAAATTCCTTAAGTAGCCCCAATACCCTTAGTCGCCTCTTACGATCACCCATGGGAAGAAATGGGGTAGTGCTATTCTAAGCCGACACTACACAGCTAAAATTAAATACTTATCAGAAATTCAATTCATCAATTCTATACTATAGAAGATTATATTTTATACTATATATTATAGAAGATTATAGATTATCGATATAAGAAGAACAACAGCAGAAAGCTGTGCAGGTGGAGTTGTAAATGCCAAAGAAGTAGAGATTCTTTTAGAATTTCTGCCTAAACGCAATATTATTTTATTAAAAATTAGAGAAAAAAAAATGCGCTTGCAACACTGACATGGCGGCGCATAAAAATTCATAATTTAAACATAAGAAAATAGCTTTGAATCATCAAAAATAAGTGGAAATAGACAATAGTAACCGGTAAAACGTAATTCCCAGTCCTTTAGCTTTGATATTTATTCTATTTCGAAAAGCTGGATGTACGTAAGTCGTCATTATAAATTTTTTTGTGGAGCGGATTTGGCTTGTCACTTTCAAAGCTTCTAACTGACTGAGCGCATTGACTGGTAAGTGAAACCAATGTGATAGGACTATCGATATGGCCGTGAGCGGATTCTGGGTATTCTTTATTCTATGCAGAAAATATTAGATTTCCACATTTCATTCCCTTCCTAAATCCTGCTTGCACATCCCGAATTTTATCAACTGTTTCTTTTATCACTTTTTCAATCAATCAATCAGCACTTCTGGAAAAGGAAGTACAACCAAGAAGCCACCAACCCTTTACCAGCCTCCAGCATTTCGATACTTATCCTGCCGCTTTCCCTACTTTTCATTGCCTTCATTATTTTTTCCATACTAATCTGGACAAGTCGCCCATTATTAATGATACTCTGTCACACTTTGAACCATCCTTTTACAGATCCACATACATTTCTTGGCCGGTACAGATCCACAATCATAACTTGGCCGGCGGCGACTCTGGTACTACTGTCGCCATTTTGAAATTTCGGCCTGTCATTGTCAGTTAGTTCTTAACTAAATAAAAATTATAGGGTGACCTACGTATATAATAAATTATCACTTTCATTAATATTTTTTATAGTGGAAACTTTTTTTCAAAAACAATTATTTTTATGATGTATCTTTGCTTATTGATAAACGCTTTTATTTCCAGTATTCAATATAAAAATTCATGAAAATTATTATTTATATTGTTAAATTTTATCTAAGTAGGCTAACACCGTCCGAAAAGTTGTGCGCGCATCGATAGTCATGCGGTGCGGGTTACGGGAAGTTGGGAAATGCTCCTGAATAAGATTTCACTTCGTATACACTGATGCGTGGGTTCTAATCCTAATGCGGGGATGTACCAATGTGTCATTTCTTAAGTCATAACTGTCTGACATATATATAAAAATACAAGGCAAATACGACGTGATAGCTTAATGGGTAGAACACCGGTTAAGGTGCAAGCGACTCACTAGTCTTCAAATCCCGAATCGGGCCTACACCAATTTGTCTTTTCTAAAGTCATATGTGTGGTTAATTTATCACGGTTGTTAACGGTGAGGAAACCCACATGGCTGAGTTGTACTTAGTCGTGTGACAGTGTATTCGTGGAAAACGGCGATAGTCCTGCCCCCTATCACGTGAGTATACTGTTCATGCAAAGCGTGGGTACTCTGAACACCAGGTGACAAAGTCACGTGATGTTCAGAAGTATTAGTACCTCTGCCAAATCCCTTCGGGGGTATTCGGCGTAAATGTTTATGTTATGTTATGTTATATGTAACAAGGTTGTTAACAGCAATAAAAAAGTGCCCATAAATTCACTGACCCAGCAAAATCAATGACACAAACGATATCTGATGTTTAGAATTATTTTTTCTGTGCCACCTTTTTGGGGGATCTATGTGTGAATATGAAATGTAAAAGACAGTACACGACAAGGTAAGCCTCTAATTTACAGGATTAAAAAAATGATTTTAAGTAGTTACCCACTTATTAACTCTGAGTGTCACAAATAACAAATCCTTGAGTATAAAATAATGAAACAGCTTGCAGAAAAGTACAATTGGCAGTGTTATCGCTAAAAGCTTCCAGACAACATTTGGGAGGTAAGATCATCAAATTTAGGATACACAGTCATTCGGGTAGACATACCAGACAAGGGCAAAAATAAATAAATATAATTAGCTTACATTAAAACTTGTTTACTTACAATAATAGCTATTACATACATACATACATATACTCAAGGCTGTAAATCCCTAGAAGGGGTAGCCCGAGCTAAGGACTAGAAACTCCTCAGCCACTTTCGGAAAGTTGAGTGGGGTAAAGATGGTAAAATAAAGGTTATTGTTAATGGGTCTCCAACCGCTTCGCCCAAAAACCTCTTAAAAGGCCCAATACCGTTAGTCGCCTCTTACGTACACCCACCGGCAGAAATGGGGTAGTTCTATTTTAAGCCGACACTGCACAGCAACTAGTTTTTAATTAAATGAATCCATACTAATATTATAAATGGGAAAGTGAGTTTGTTTGTTTGTTTGTTCCGCTTTCACGCCGTAAATACTGAACCGATTGCTTTGAAATTTTTCAGACGTGTAGTTAGAAGTCTAAATTAAATAATAGGGTACTTTTTATCCCGGAAAAAATATGTTCCCACGGGAAATCAAAAATATTGTTTGCTTACTAAATGCATTGGAGATGGCGCTGTGTATCGTTTAAAACAACGTAAAATATTGTAAACTAATATAAAAATCAAAATTTAGAAGCTTAATGGTACGGTAATGCATCCCCGAAAATAAGGAACTCCCGAGCCATGATGTACTATTTTTTTATCGTATACATTTTTTTTTACATCTACTTATATTGCAAACGAATATTAACATGTAAATATAGAAACTAAATGAAACGACGACGATTCCTTAAAACTAAGGAATCCGCAAGAGTTCTCATAGGAACATCAAAAAACCTTAACTCATATATGGCTCAAAATATTGCAGCGATTATTTTTATCATGGATGGAATTCACATCAGACACTTTGTTAATGTTCATTTTGGAAAGATGAAGGGGTTTCATCAATTTAAATGACAAATTTGTTTATCAATAGTAAGACTAATGTGAAATAAAGCGTAATAAAAATTTGACACCGCCCCGGTAACGTCTCCGTGGCGTAGCGGTATAACTAACTACTATGAATATTTAATTAGAACTATTATGAATCAATCGTCCCGGGTTCGTATCTCAGGTAATTCAAGCTTTTTGTAAAAAAAAAAATTGTCAGCTTAAAATAACACTATATATAATAATAACAAGCACTATCCCTTCAACTTAGCGATTATTTTGGAAGGAGATCCACCACTAATCATCCCTATATTGCCGAGCAATCGCTGCAAGCTCTCCCACTATCACCAACGGTCAGTGTAGGGGGCAGCACCGGGCCGTCGCCGCAGCGCCAAACTACTATCCGTATCTGTACTTACTAGAGATATTCTCATTTCTGAACATAAAAACTTGGTATATTTGTTTCATGATTCTTATGAACAATTAAAAAGGAATTTTTGGAACTCATCCCCTAACGGGTTGATATAGCAAATGAAAGTTAATATAGAGTTTTTTTACATTTTATAATAAAACTTGGTGCGATTGAATTTATGAAATCCAACTATCAATCATTCATGAATATATGCTAACAACCATAAATTCCATAAAAGGGTGGCCATAGCTTCGGAGATACTAATTCTTCATCCAATTTTGGAAATATATTGATAAAAGATAGGTTAATAAAGGTTGTTAGTGATGGGTCACAAACTGCATCGCCCAACAATCACTTAAAAAGCCTCAATGTCCTTTATGTCATTTACAACGCCCGCAGGATTATAAATATAAAAAACAGAAGTTGAGACAGTGTTTCGGTATTTTGGTATTATGTAAACTGGATGCAAAAAATGAAGTCCACGCGGACGAAGTCGCGGGGCAAAAAGCTAGTATTATATAAATTGTTTTATTAAGACATTTCAATACATAAATAAATTAGCCTGTATGATGTAAAGTTATTTCCCTTATAATGGTTATTTTTTATTTGCTGGCAATACTAATATCGATGACAGCGACAGCCCTTACCGGCCAAGAAAAGATTGTGGATCTGTAATAGCGTCGCTGTCATCGAAATTTGTATTGCCAGTAAATAAAATTTTACCATTATAAGGGAAATAATTTTACATCATACAGGCTAATTTATTTATGTATTGAAATGTCTTAATAAAACAATTTAAATAATATTCATTTATTTAATAACTAGGTGCTGTGTAGTGTTGGCTTAGAATAGCACTACCCCATTTCTGCCGGTGGGTGTACGTAAGAGGTGTGAGGTGGGTGATGCGGTTGGAGATCCATCACCAACAACCTTTATTTTACCATATTTACCCCACTCAGCTTTCCAAAAGTGGCTGAGGAGTTTCTAATTTCTTAGCTCTGGCTACACCTTCTAGGGATTCACAGTCGTGAGTATATGTATGTATGTATGTAATAACTATCATTGTAAGTAAACAATGTCTACCCGAATGACTGTGTATCCTAAATTTGCTGATCTTACCTCCCAAATATTGTCTGGAAGAGATCGCTTTCAGCGATAACACTGCCAATTGTACTTCTCTGCAAACTGTTTCATTATTTTATACTCAAGGATTTGTTATTAATTTATCATGGTTGTTAACGGTGAGGGAAAACATCGTGAGGAAACCCACATGGCTGAGTTGTACTTAGTCATGTGACAGTGCATTTGTACAAAACAGCGATAGGCCTGCCCCCTATCACGTGGGTACACTGTCTAAGCAAAACTTGGGTACCTTTCTCTGGACACTAGATGGCGCTGCCATGTGAGTTCAGAAGTATTGGTACGTCTGCCAACCCCTTCGGGGATAAACGGCGTGAACGTTTATGTTATGTTATGTTATTATGATTTGTTATTTGTGACACTCAGAGTTGATAAGTGGGTAACTACATAAAATCATTTTTTTTTCCTGTAAATCAGAGGCTTACCTTGTCCTGTTCTGTCTTTTACATTTCATATTCACACATAGATCCCCTAAAAAGGTGGCACAGAAAAAATAATTCCAAACATTAGATATCGTTTGGGTCATTCATTTTGCTGGGTCAGGGAATTTATGGGCACTTTTCTTTTGCTGTTAACAGCCTTATATTTTTATATATATGTCAGACAGTTATGACTTAAGAAATTACACATTGGTAGATCCCCGCATAAAGATAAGAACCCATGCATCAGTGTATACGAAGTGAAATCTTATTCGGGAGCTATTCCCCACTTCCCGTAACCCGCACCGCTATTTAAGTGCGCACAACTCTTTGACAGTGTTAGCCTACCTAACTAAAATGTAACAAAATAAGTAATAATTTTATTTAATTTTTATATCAAATACTGGAAATAAAAGCGTTTATTAATAAGCAAAGATACATGATAAAAATAATTATCTATAAAAAAAAACCACTACAAAAAATATTAATGAAAGTGATAATTTATTATATACGTAGGTCACCCTATAATTTTTATTTAGTTGAGAACTAACTGACAATGACAGGCCGAAATTTCAAAATGGCGACAGTAGTACCAGTGTCGCCGCCGACCAAGAAAAGATTGTGGATCTGTAGACACAAGAAGGCCCACAAAACATAAAAAATGGCTGAAATATTAAGGTTCAAAGTGCGCATTTTCGGCCGACGGATTTAAATGCGGTTGGCGCGGGATCGTGGCGATGTGACGTCACAGCCCTCGTTATTCGTCGCTCACGCTTGCGCACGCATCGAGTTTCTGTAGTTTTGTAATACAAAATGGCAAATAAATACTTTATTATGCCTCAGTGTTTCAACTCTACAGTTAAAACATCAGATAAACCTTTTTTTATACATACATACATATACTCACGGCTATAAATGGGCTTTTTTCATCTTAGGGCGACCACCAAGAATGTTCGTATCCTTCAACTTTGAAAGCAAATATTGTTAAACAAAATTCATAGAAATACCATCTCTGGCTGTTTTTCTCATCTCTTAAGCATTTTTTAATACATTTAAGACAAAAAAAGTAACATTATTATCTAAATAACTTAAAAATGTGTTTTTAATGAAAAAAACATCGTGTTTTATACGTGTCCTACGACTATGTTCCCAACTTTGATTTAGAAATTTTAGTTTATTTTCCTCTAAAGCTCATGTGTTGTTTTATTTTATTTAATTAAGAATATAGTCAAAATTCAAATTTAGTTATCTTTTTATACCATTACAATAGAAAAAAACTACAATTTCGATTGTCCTACGATTTCTGAAAGGTGGAATTCCCTTTCGTTCAGAGGTGGGTTTGATTAGCTTAACTAATGAATTACCCCAAAATTAAATTTGTTTTATAATATAGGCAACATTGTTTGCGTGCAGGCATCATTTTTTTCTTTGGTGTAACTTGTCAGTCTCGTTAAAACATGAATAATAGGTAGTGCGTAATCTGTTACCAAAAATTGTTTTCCATTTAATTTATTTGATTTTGAGGCAAGTAAAGTTATATTTTAGCTTATTTATAAATTAGATTGTAGTTTAGTTATTAGTTTATGGGTTTCAACGATTAAATTTGATATTATACCAATTTTTCACTCTAAAACGTAATAATTTGTAAAAAAAATAGAATTTCGTCACATCCATTTCGTATTGTGATGTATAAGCGGAATCAAAAAGTGACGAAATGGAACTCTAAAGCATTAGCCACATTGCTTTTAAAACAAATGAATGAGTTATATTATTTTTTGGTACAACGAAGGCAAGAAAAAACTCCTATTAAAACTAAGTTCGATAGGTAATTATATACAGGTGTTTGAGGAAGTTGAAATTATATTACCTATCAGATTCATGTTGGGTTACCCTGATTAAAATCGGTAAAATTGATCAGTAAAATAAGTAATAAAAGTGGTACATTTTTTTTCGACTCCACATAGACACTAGCGCTGTTGGAACTACGTTATAAATTTGTATGGGGAGTCGAAAAAAAAGTCAGATTTTTATTATTAAACGGTTTTATTTAGCTCACCCCGTTTGGTTTTTTATTCTTGGGTCAAATTTAGTAATTCAAATTTCACCCTCTTCCTATCAACCAATTAATCTGAAATTTTGTGTACACTTTGGATTTTGGTGACAATACAATTATATTTATTCATTATCATTATAAATTCAAGATGGCCGCCGCTACAAAATGGCGGATAATTTAGGTTTTATTTATCCCATCAATATGGGTATCAAATGAAAGGGCTTAACAAGCAAAATACAATAGACTATAAAAAAAATGAAATCCAAGATGGCGGCCGCTACAAAATGGCGGATAACGTAGGTTTTATCAATCCCATCAATATGGGTATCAAATGAATGTGCTCAACCAGTAGAATACAATGTACTATATAAAATTAAAATCCAAGATGGCGGCCTATACAAAATGGCGGATAACTTAGGTTTTATATCAATCCCATCAACATGGTTATCAAATGAATGGTCTCAACAAGTAGAATACAATTTACTATGCAAAATTAAAATCTAAGATGGTCGCCATACAGTGCACTATACCAAATCAATATTTTAGCCATATAGTTTCCAGCTAAGTACAATTACGGGACAGCTGAAAGAAGAATGTTGCCTTTAATAATATCATGGGCTTCTACAATACATAAAATGCAGGGCAGCACTGTAGATTACGCAGTCGTATACTTAGGTGCGAAACTGTTTGAAGAAGGTCAAGCCTACGTGGCTCTTAGTAGAGTCAGATCTTTGCAGGGACTACGTATAGAGGAGTTGGACTGCAATAAACTAACGGGCAAGAAACCTTGCAATAATGAAGCACTATATGAATTAAACAGAATGCGAAATAAAAACTAAAAACTAGAAAATAAAAACAGGTAAAAAAACTTTTTAAGTTAAACGGTTTTATTATTAACATACAGAGCAATGTTTAAGTTAAATGTACTAAAAACCAAAAAATAATAATAAAATAGATACAGTCGTGGGAATTATATACATATGCATATACTAGACTAAAATAAAACCGTGGGGCACGTCAATTGTCTACAAATTATCGACTTAATGTGCGATAGAAGAAACGTTTAATTCGTCGTTGGGCAGTTGGCCCGCAGACAGTGAGAAAATTACTTACAATTTTTTTTGCTCTTGGAAATTCCAATAGTCATACACTCCATGTAAATAAAAGAGATGTTTCAACTAGTTTCTCGTTGGAAATTTACACTGCTGGCTGGCGATGAATCGGTTCACTGCACGCAGTTTGTCTTTAATCGATAAAACATATGATAAAAATACTACTCGCTCAACACTATGAAACCCTAAAACTCGCTTGTTGAGCTTGCTAGCTTGTTTCCACATTCTGCCCTATTTATCACATGCCCATCGTTGTCGGTTGAACAACTGCCCAATTATAGTGTAACATTACAAAACAAACATTTTAATCAACGATTGTAGACAATTGACGTGCCCCACGGTTTTATTTTAGTCTAGTATATGCATATGTATATAATTCCCACGACTGTATCTATTTTATTCTTATTTTTTGGTTTTTAGTACATTTATCTTCAACATTGCTCTGTATGTCAATAATAAAACCGTTTAACTTAAAAAGTTTTTTTACCTATTTTTATTATTATTTCACCTACTAATCCTGACTCAAGGTATCTCTCGCAACACGAATCTGACAATATTATTTCAATTCCTGAAACACCCGTATATTAACACTTTATGCCTTTCTTTTAGATTCACACTTGATTACAATTTTCTATGTAAGTCTGAATTGAAATTCTAGACTGATAGGTATTTGATTATAGTTAAATAATTTTACTAAAATTATTTATTTAGTATTAATAAAAATATAGTACAATAACAATGCCTGAATGATTCTAAATAATTATGTCGTGATATTTGTAGCGCTGTGAACTTAGCTTTATAATTCCATTTCGTACATATTGAGTTCCTACTTAGTCACTGTCCTAATATTGACAGTGTTGTTTTTAACTATTTTCTCAGATTTTTAAAGAATATTACTTGTAAATTAACATTTATTAGGAATATACTTAGTGTATCCTTTTGGCAATAATGATTTTTTTCTAATTTGTTGGTTGAAATACATATTTAACACTAAAAATGTCTAGTGATCAAAAACAATAAGTGACGAAATGTTTAAAATTTGTCAAAAATGATATTTTATATGATAATTATAACAATTATGTTGCTAAATTTCAAATATAAGATGTGTCTTGATTACAATCAAAATTGTTTTATTACATGAAATTCGCCATGAAATGAAAAAAGCCCAAATCCCTAGAAGGGGTAGCCAGACCTAGGAGTTAAAAAATCGTCCACTTTTGGAAAGTTGAGTGGAGAAAAGATGGTAAACTTAAAGTTGGATGACAGTAAATTGGTAAAAGAGATCTATAGAGCCAATGCGGAAGGTAATGTTAGTAGAGGACGACCTCGGAGGACACATTTGGATCAAATAGAAAATGTACTCAAAAAGGCAGGTGTCCGTAGTACGAAGAATAAAAGAGCATGTATGAAAAGACTGATGGATGTGAATGAAGCTAGAGAGGTTTGCCAGGATCGTACAAAGTGGCGATCGATAGTCTCTGCCTACCCCAATGGGAACTAACGGCGTGAGAATATGTATGTATGTATTTAAAAATCTGAATGTATATGTAAATTTATATTGGGGACACTTCTAGACCCCACGCGTAACGGAGTGTTATCCTAAACAACGCGTGTACTTAAAGGTTAAAAAGCGCGCGAAATCTGAAGATTTGAAAACGGGATTGAACTTCTCGAGATCGCTGCATCGGAAATACTGCATGTATTGACGTGAAATATATAGTAATATACATGATATAAACTAAAGTTTCAAATGCATTTGATACAGATATTTTGACCCATTTGTGGGCTTATTCCGATTATCCACCCTAAAAAATCCTCCCTAAGGGACGATCCATTAATTACATCACACCTCAAGGGGGGGGGGAGGGGGTCCACAAAATGTGACATATCGTGACAGGGGGGAGGGAGGAGTTCCATGTTTGTGACCTCACAACCCTCACTACAATGTTTTAATCTACTTAAGTTTAAAAAAATATTTCAGTTGTTAACTAATTTTGTATAATTATTATATTATTATACTAAACTAATCTTCAACATGCTCGGATTTGTTTGGATGTATTCGTTGCCTATTTTGATACTATTTTTCTGGCAGAGTTTAATGAATAATTGTTTTCGAAATAGCGAATGTATTTCAAAGGCAATAAGTCTCAATTTACAACGCCGTAAGCGTTTAAGTATTAAAAGTTAGTTTCAGAGTGATGTAGTAATTTCAGTTTCTCCTGAACTAAAAACCTAAATGTGACGTCACACTAAGGGGGGAGGGTGTAGTTAATTGTGACGAAGTGTGACAAGGGGGGAGGGAGGGGTCAAAAAATCATGAAATTGGTGTGACGTAATTAATGGATCGCCCCTAAGTCGGATATTCGGAAACGCATGTCCGATTATCCGGTGGATAATCGGAATTCATAATAAAATGTTTCTTCCGATTTTCTACCCTGCCTACGTACAGTCCTTTACAGGAACATGTAAATTATTATTTATTGTGTGTCAGTGGTGAAAAGACCCTAAGTTTTAATTTTGTTATTTTTTGTTACGAGTTTCTTTCTTGTTATGGTTTCATTTGTCACAATAGTTAATTTAAATGGTTTTCTCCCAAATCTACAGGTGCTTACCTGCAATTTTTTTTTTTAAGATTACTTAAGTTTTTCGTTAAACAATAAATATTAAATTAAAACTTTCAACCAGGATAATTTTATTCAGACTGTAAGTAGGAAAGTAGGTATGTATATGTCGCAGGCATATGATAAAAATGGGGATTTGGTCAATTCCCTAAGGGAGTTGATCAAATCACGGAGGATGTTAAAATAACAACACGATTTTATCTTTTCCCTAAACAAATCTAGTGAATTGAACAAATCCCTAAATTGGTTCAGTGGAATGACAAAAATAATATTACAATGGTATTTTAAAGATTAATTTGGTAAGATATACCTACATAGGGGGGGTGCAGGGGGGCAGAGCCCCCCTGCTTGGGGGGGTCGGGGGGCGAAAGCCCCCTGCAGACAACGAAAAACTAGGTCACATTTAGTTAGGTTAGGTTATATTATGTATAAAACGAGCGAGCGTAGCGCAGCGGAGCGAGCACCTAAATGCCTGATGCATGCTTATATGCCATACTTGCTTGCTTGCCGCTTGCTACATATAGAGGACGGGGGGCGGGGTATACTACTTATTTTAGGGATTTGTTCAATTCAGACATTTAGGTGCTCGCTCCGCTGCGCTACGCTCGCTCGTTTTATACATAATCTAACCTAACCTAACTAAATGTGACCTAATTTTTCGTTGTCTGCAGGGGGCTTTCGCCCCCCGACCCCCCAAGCAGGGGGGCTCTGCCCCCCTGCACCCCCCCTATGTAGGTATATCTTATTTTTGTCATTCCACTGAACCAATTTAGGGATTTGTTCAATTCACTAGATTTGTTTAGGGAAAAGATAAAATCGTGTTGTTATTTTAACATCCTCCGTGATTTGATCAACTCCCTTAGGGAATTGACCAAATCCCCATTTTTATCATATCGCTGCGACATATATATCTGTTGAAGTTTCTTGGACCAGGTTGTGAGTATGTTTCTGTGAATGACTGTACTTGGGGTAAAAAATCGGAAGAAACATTTTATTATGAATTCCGATTATCCATCGGACATGCGTTTCCGAATATCCGACTTAGGGAGGATTTTTTAGGGTGGATAATCGGAATAAGCCCATTTGTGTTCTCCATTGACCCACCTCTACCATCCACCATAAAGAAGCTTGAGGGATAATAAAAGAATATATGTAATCATAGAATACTTTTAATTTGCTTGCACACAGCCTCTATTGAGAACAACGGTACAGAAATAATGTAATTAGTTTAAAGCCTGATATCAACGAAACATTTAACATTTGCTGTTGAGATGATTATTTATGAGGATCAAGCAATATACATTTTTCTCTGTTTAAATGATAAAAATTATTCCAAAAAGAATCACTTTACATTCAAATTAAATAAGACAGATTTGCAAAAGTACAAATATTAATGAGACAAAACAAACATTTCATTCAACAGAGCACTATCGTGTGCGCCGCGCCCTCGCGCTCGCTGACAAGACACAAGACACGCACGAACTGTGCAAGAACAGATCGACGAGATCGACTTGCACGTTTACTAGCATGCTCAAACTAGAAATTAACTTACATTAAATTGCATACAGGTATCGTACATCTAACTTCGAGTAACTTATTTTTATTCCGTTTTAAGTTTCCTTGTTTTACTTTTTTTTTTACTTTTATGTTTTTTTTTCAGTTATAATTCATACCATAATCTCTGGGTGTAGTTGTTACAGTAGCGCGTTGTTGCCGGTGAAATTT